>OX463859.1:31839431-32003348 GCA_949825065.1 Odontocerum albicorne | reverse complement strand
AATATAGTTCAGGTGTAAGTTAGTTTGCTCAGAACAGCCATTTTGCCTATAAGGAATCATCATTATTATGACCAGCCCAACATCACATGATGGACCTTGACTGCCTGCAGAATTCTCTGACACTTATCTTTCTCAGGTGTACCCCTCCTTCAATTAGTTATGAACAGTGAACGATGGTTCTCTGTGACAGCATCCAGCCATCTCAACTTTAGTCTTCCCACTTTACTACACCTCATCAGATCGCTTCAGAGAGCCTTCTCGTAGGGTCAGTAGCGTGCATGCGATATAATTACCCAAGTTAGCGTAGTCTCAACATTTAAATAGCTTTTGCTACGATAACTGTATGACAAAACAGTATATGTCATAAAATACTGATATTTAAAATTGATACACAAAACAAACGTTATACGTTTTTTCCTTTTTGCTGTATATAGTACAACTTGGGAGGGAGGGGGAGGGGGATATTGTTATGTGATAAAATTTCTCCCAACCGACCAGAAAAATGTAAAAGAGGCCTTAAGTGTAAAGCAGACTGGAACCCTTGATTAAATAAATGGCTCTCTCTACTTCGGCAATTCCTTACTCCATCATTCATTGTGATGACAGGTATTCTTTGACACAAGGCATATATTGCACTTATTGCACAAAGTTGACCCTTTTTGTTTGCGAAAAAACTACTGACAGTAAATGGCTATCCTGTTTTATTCCATGAACAAACAGTACTTTCTACTTTTATTAATTCCCTTTTCACATTAATATCAAAAGTGACGCCGGGTTTGATGCAGTGCAGGCTGTTCTGTTCGCCTTTGGATAGCTCCGTATTGTATTGATGACTCAAGTATTTAATTTTTATGCATTTATTTTACTTATTTACTTTACACATGGGAAGAAATATATATAATTTGCGAAAATACAACAGGTAATTTAATTTGGACACACAATTTTAATAGATCTGGGTTTGTTGCCTTTCATTTGTCGTATTCCTAGTAAACTAGGATTTTGCCTGTATCTCACTGAGGACATATAGCATGAAAAAATAAGTTGATACACCTCCCCGATTTTTATTATATAAAACTCCGTTGCACATTCTTATCAACCTGACAAACAGTGACACTCAATTACTTATGTTAATTATACATCACGCGAAATCAAACTCCTCACATTTCATCACTCCATTGTTGTGAGAGTATGACGTATGCACTTACTTACATTCTTGTGTGTATTGTTTGATTATTTTTTTGCCCTTGTTTTGTTACATTAATTTTTATTGTAATTGGTTAAAAAAATATTTTATCTACAAGTAAGATATTCTGTCTTTTTGTTATATACGAAGCACTCACTTATGTTTTTTTGTAATATACGAAGCACTCACTAGTGTTTTTTGTAATATACGAAGCACTCACTCGTGTTTTTTGTAATATACGAAGCACTCACTAGTGTTTTTTTGTAATATAAGAAGCACTCACTTATGTTTTTTGTAATATACGAAGTACTCACTATGTTTTTTGTAATATACGAACCACTCACTAATGTTTTTTTGTAATATACGAAACACTCCCTAATGTTTTTATTGTGTTAAGGTGCATTGTACTGTTTATCAGTAAAAAATACATTATTTTTAATATTGTTGACAATTCTATACTTCTTCCATTAAAAACGACAAGTAAAATGAAATGTAAGCATATTTTAAGGTGTGCTTTCCAGGAAAAAAATTCGGTCCAAAAGTAATTTCTGAACGTTGGCAAAAAAAACTTCCTCGAGTAGTTTTCTACCGGCAAAATATTTCTTTATTCAAACCTCATTTTTCATGGATCAAAACTTCCGAAGGACAAAGTTTGATTTCTCTATGGAGTATAGAGCGAATCTAAAATACAAACGTTAAAAACTCCATCTTTCAATCGATCGGTCTTTATTTCCGATATTTATTTATTTATTCATCCATTCAAATTTACCTTATAACAATATTTAAATATATATATAGTGAGTGTCTAATTTATTATAAAAGACAAATATTTAAAATAAAACGATTACATTACAATTCAATCAACAAATTAGTATGCAAGTATACTCGTACACTTCAAAATTCTTACAGAAATTAAAAAATGGAACAATATACTCAGTTATAAGTATTAGACGGGATCGTCTCAAGACGAGCAGCCCGCACCACACCAAGCTTCAATGTTGATATTCATGTTGAAAGAAAGGTACAGTGGTTTACAAATAAAATAACCGACTCAAAATGGACAGCCGGCACCGCACCACACCGAGTGACACTCTTGATATTCACGCGGAAAGAAAAGTACGGTGGTTTACAAATAAAATAATAATCGTTTCAAGGCGGACAGCCCGCACCGCACCACACCGAGCGACACTCTTAACATTCACTTGGAAAGAAAAGTACAGTAGTTTACAAATAAAATAATTACCTTCTCAAGACGGACAGACCGCACCGCAACACACTGAGCGACACTCTTGATATTCACTTCGAAAGAAAAGTACATTAGTTTACAAATAAAATAATAACCTTTTCAAGACGGATAACCCGCACCGCACCACACCGAGCTTCACTATTGACATTAATTTGGAAAGAAAAGTACAGTGGTTTATAAATAAAATAATTACCTTATCAAGACGGGCAGCCCGCACCGCACCACACCGAGTGACATTCTTGACATTCTTGACATTCATGTGGAAAGAAAAGCACAGTGATTTACAAACAAAATAATTACCTTCTCAAGACGGACAGCCCGCACCGCACCACACCGAGTGACATTCGTGTAGATAGAAAAGTACGGTGGTTAACAAATAAAATAATAACCGTCTCAAGACGGACAGCCCGCACTGCACCACACCGAGTGACACTCTTTACATTTACGTGGAAAGAAAAGTACAGTGGCTTACAAATAAAGTAATAAATAGAAAAAACAGCACATTCACAGTATTACTTGTATATATGTTATGTGTCATCTTTAAAATATGACTGTCTTAGTTTAAATTAACCCTTTGTAGTTAAGCGTCCGTGAGGGGTGATAGATAAAATATTGGTAGATTTACACTACGGTTCTCACGGCTAGTTTAACAAACCTATTGACCAACGGCAGACGCAGTCAATTATTCACATTTTTTTCATATTTGATATTATAACTACGATAGGCAAACCGTTATGATCGAGTATGATTGTCAGCCATCCTGAGGATGAAAGACGGCGGAGCGTGTATTGCTTTATTGTGTGTTAGCTGTTGCCCTTCAGCAAACACACTGTCTCGATGGACTAAATCAAAAGTTCCAAAATGATAGACAGGTTTGATCTGCTGCAGTATTTTGTTAGGCAGAGTTTTTTAACACTGCTATTTTAGCATTTTTAAAATAAGAACTTTATTAAATTTCGACGTAAAACGGTCTTAAAGTAAAACCAGATGCTTTCTATGTTTTAAGCGACTATGAGTCAAGTAAGTAGGACATAGAGAGATTTTTAGATTTATTACTCAGGAGTTAATGAAGAAAACACTGTGATCCGAAAATTCCAATAAAGTTAAAAAGAAAAGTATACCAAACGATTGTCAGACCCGCACTCCCCTATGGCTGCGAATGCTGGACGATGTATAACTCTTACTCTAGGCAACTAGAAACTGCTGAAATGCGCATGCTAAGATGGTTAGCTGGTGTGTCCCTAAGAGACAAAATAAAAAGCTCACGCATTAGTGGAAGCCTAGGTGTTACAGACATCAACAGCAAGATGTAGGAGAGGCGATTGAGATGGTATGGGCACGTTGGACGCAGAGCACCCGATCACATCGTGAACCAGGCAATCTCCATGGATCTTCCTCGAATAACAACCAGAAGAAGACCAAAAAATTCGTGCGTGGTACAAAAAGATAACCTGATGCAGAGACACGACCTGGGGGACGTAGTCCGGGACAGAAGAGCATACAACCTGAGGACGAGGAGAGCTGACCCCAACAGTCTTCGCAGACAGTGAGTTGGGATGGAGCCAGGGAGAAGAAAAAGAAGTTGATGAAGAAAAAATTAAACGTGATATAAATATTTCGTAAGAATTTTTATCTAGTTATAAGTTAGTATGTAGGTGTTAAATATTGTTAAGAATTTAAATATTAAGATTTGCAAAAATAAAATGTGATTCAAGAAATTAAAATAAAGTTAGTTCATAGTTATAATATATAAATTAGACTAGTTCATAAGATATGAATTGTTATATAGGTATAACCTTTGACAAATGTTTGTGTTATATATTACTTTATTAAATAAATAAAAAAACTTCTCCTATGTTATTTTGTCTAGTAAGTGTTAAATGAACAAGTAAACTTTATTTGATTTATCTCACTAAGTCCTTTAAATGTAGATTTCTTCCTAAATATCAGAGACAACATAATCGATACCGATAGCCTGGCAAATTATGGACTGGTTAATTAAAATTAGCTTTCTTGTTTCAAACTAACCTTCAGGCAACATTGCATATAAGTCAATACGGTGGCGCTTGTCGTTACCTCAATGACCCTTTCACAGGCATGGCTGCTGTTGAGTTTGTGTACCTTGGCTCTACTGTAACTATTGTAGCTTTGGCGACTCAACTACAGAGATAAAGCGCAAAATGGGAATGGCGAAGAACGCAACGCAAGTCTATACAAAATATGTCAGGACAGAGATATATCATACACGTGTGCAGAAAGATTGAAATTAGATTTATCGAAACATTGATCTTTTCTATATTTACTCGTATATATGGAGTAGAAACGTGGACAAAAATTATATCGATAGAAGAAGGGTTGACGTGTTCGAAATGTGGTGCTTGAATCGAATGCTGTTATACTTGAGAAAATGTAGCATGGTCCCTGTGACGTTTCACAAATTTGCTCAAATACAATCTTGTAACAACGTTCAGTAATTTTAATTATTTTATCAACTTTAATATAAGCCTCGATTTTAATAAATAACAAGTTATTTAGGTAAATACATTACATAAAACTAACAATAATGACAAATTAATACATCTTGTTACAAATAAGCAAAAATGTGGCAGTTTGTTAAAATCAAATAATATTTGGTGACGTTTGTCAAAAGTCACTACGTTAGTCTGCATTGGCACGATAGTTGGATTTTCGATTTTTTTATACCTTAAATTAAATGTTCGTAATTAGTATTAATTCATAGTGGATCTTGGCCTATTTAAAGATAGATACAAATCATACAATACATTAGAAAGTCAATATGTATAATTAAAATTAGGAATCAAAACGTCAGTTTAGAGAAAAATCATTTTTCGATTTATAAAAAAACTATTCGATTTGTAAAAAAAAAACGATTTTATCCCATCCCTTTAAGACATGACGTTTAAAACGTCGCAGAACCCATCCTACATTTACTGAAGTATAGAACCTTTTATAATTTAAATGTGACAATAGCAAATTTCTAGCGACAGTTGAGCATTGTAATGAATTAATCCTGAAAATGCAACAGTCGGGTAACTCCATGCCTTGTTTAGTGGATATTTTTAATATGGATTATGTTAAGTTCAGCAGGCTCTTTCTTCAGCAATATCTAAGATGTTAAACATGTCAATATGCGAGGCCCCATTCAAAATGGACAGCCCGCAAAATACTTGACAAGTGTGTTATATTTATTGCTTGTCTAAACAAATCAAAATATCTGTATTTCAAATTGTAAGAATTTACAAAAAAAAACTATTTTAACAAAATGTAAATATAAAAAAAAACCAACTCTCAGTCAATACGTAAGATTGAGAAAATATTGGAGATTGACCCTCCTGAACTCAACAACATCTACAATAAAAATATTCACCAAACCAGACACGGAGTTATCCAATCTCACGATTGATACATTTTAACGTGCAACTGTCGTTAGCAAATTGATATTGACACATTTAAATTGTAAAAGTTCCATGCGTTTCCATTTGATTGGTGCATAATCAACGATCGTTTTACCGGTGTCCTTCAATCTATCAAATTCGTCATTTTATTTCATTTTTTTAACAAATATATTTCTCACTATTTATTTTGTAAAAATACTTGTCAATATCTTGTTATATTCTTGAAAGAATAAATGGAAAAAATGAAAACTAGTTACCAAATTTTCTTTCTGCATATACCTTTTTCTGAACCAATTAGCTTCGAAACGGGATGTGAAATTCCAAGAAGTATAACGAGATTATCAGTTGAACCACCTTTTGACTTTCAGAGCAAGAGCAAGTAAGACAAACTCCGAAGGGAATATACTAAACAGTAACATGGCAAGGTGCTCCCATACTCTCTAAAAGTTCAAAGTTTCCAGCAGCCGAGGGAGTAGCTCGACTTGGAATCGATCCGAACTACCTGCCACCACTGCGCAAAGTTCTTACGTGACAGGGTACTTCTACAAACACCCTAGTACTGTCAAATTAATAAAAGTTTCATGGGAAACCATATGAAACGTGTGGTTTATTTTCCCGTCTTTAAGAGAACTATGTAACATTGTATTGAGCTGTCCGGAAAATAATTTATTTTTCTCAGATAGATGTCGTTGGGACAAAGTTTTCTTTATTAAATTCATTCCAAACGTACTGAATGTTTGTTATAATAAATAAAAGTAGTTTAGCGCGTTTTTCGGCCATTTTTTTATCCAATTCGCTAAAGCACTTTGAAGATGGAACAAACTAAGTAGTTTTTTTTTCAGTCCTTGATGCTATTTACTACCGCAGTGGAAAAATTGCGACATAAACCAAAAAATATTATGCAGTGCATAGCGATGATGCAGTAAGTGATATTGAAAATCCAAAGTGATTAAAAAAGTATGTAATAGTAACGTGACTCTCGAAGATTTATTTATTAATTTAAACTCCATTTATTAATTTTTGTTCAGGTCCTTTGCATATTACAGGTTTCCCTAATTCGTACAAGGATCAAACATAACAAGTGCGTCTTCAAAATGAGTGCCTAAGATTTATTTTTCAACCTACGAAAGTACGATCATATAACTTCATACCAGAAGGCATTGAACTGGTTGAATGCTAGAAATAGACGCCAAATTCCCATACTGTCTCTATTGTCTAATATCCTTAACTGTCCCGCCACCTCTCTTATCTCGCCGAAAAATTTCAGCGTCTTTCCAATCATGGATTAGCGCTACGCTCAAACAGAGATTGTCTATTGGCCTTTCCAGTTCACCGCTCCTCTTTTTTTACGTCGTCATTTACCGTCCATGCAGTGAGACTCTGGAATCAGTTACAAACCAATATAAGACTCGCTCCGTCCTTGGCATACTTTAATAAGCGACTGAAAAAACTCTTAATTTCTAGTCAGTAAAATAACGTGTTTCATTCCTCTCCACCATCCCTTCCTTTCCTTTTGATTGATGATATCTCACTTTATATGAAAAATAATGTTCGGATGATTGTCCGTCTTTGTGGGGTTTGTGGGCATGTGCTCACGTATGTGTTTATGGATTTCGTGGGGATGGGTAGTCATTTGAATGATTTATGCGACCACGTAACTTGCTTCATTTACTTTTGTCTGGTTGGTTGGAAGAGATTGCCACCTTGCAATAAGCCCGCCAGATTGTATTGCAATAAAAGTGTTAAATAAATAACTAGGATCTCAAGAAATTAATAAAGTTCATTATTTTGTGCTTATTTATATATTATTTTTAATGTTTTATTGTGCTAATGTGTATATTTTATTTGGTTTTTATTGAATTGTTACTAATAATTTTCACTTTATTTTTCATTTTAAAAATATTTTATAAACATTTCAAATTAAATACGTACAACGGTTTTTTAAATTATTTTGTCAAGTACATCATACCGTTGATGAAAAATAAAATAAAAATTATGACAATGATAAAGGAAAGGAATTCGTTTAAAAATAACAAATTAAATTAGGAAGAAGCAATGTTATATGTTTTCAATTCTCAAGAAAAGCTATAAATTGTATTTCCATATTTATACTGCTTTTAAATAAGGAAAAGGATTGATTGCCAACTGATTTAAAATTCAATCCACATAACGCAATCAAAACTCGGAAATCAAAATGATTATACAATTTTATTACAAATGATAAACGTAAATTTTGTGAGTCCGTTAACCTATGGAAATCGAACCAAGAATTTCAAGGCATACGCGTAGTCTAAACTTGATTAATTTCTTGAGATCTTAATAAATCATTATTCTACTATATAATTGTTACGATAAATAATGAACTTTATTAATTTCTTGAGATCTTAATCCAATCATTATTCAGTAATTTTTACGATAAATAATGAACTTTATTAATTTCTTGAGATCCTAATCCAATCATTATTCAATAATTGTTACGATAAATAATTATTTTTATTACTTTCTTGAGATCCTAATCAAATCATTATTCAGTAATTTTTACGATAAATAATTAACTTTATTAATTTCTTGAGATCCTAATCCAATCATTACTCAATAATTGTTACGATAAATAATGATTTTTATTAATTTCTTGAGATCCTAATTCAATCATTATTCAATAATTTTTACGTTAAATAATTAACTTTATTAATTTCTTGAGATCCTAATTCAATCATTATTCAATTATTGTTATGATAAATAATGAACTTTATTAATTTCTTGAGATCCTAATTAAATCATTATTCAATTATTGTTACGATAAATAATGGACTTTATTAATTTATTGAGATCCTAATTAAATTATTATTCAATAAATGTTACGATAAATAATGAACTTTATTAATTTCTTGAGATCCTAATCCGATCATTATTCAATAATTGTTACGATAAATAATGATTTTTATTAATTTCTTGAGATCCTAATCAAACTATAATTCAATAATTGTTTCGATAAATAATGGGCTTTATTAATTTCTTGAGATCCTAATTAAATTATTATTCAATAAATGTTACAATAAATAATGAATTTTATTGATTTATTGAGATCCTCATTAAATCCTCATTTAATAATTTTTACGATAAATAATGGACTTTATTAATTTCTTGAAATGAATCATTCATTCAAACAAAGATGAGTTTGAGATTAATCGTTATCAGTGAAACAATTTCAGCTGCGGAAAGGTGAATGAATGAGATAATAATCTACATGCAGCTCATTTTACTTGTGCCAATTTTCAAACGATCCTTTCTCTTCAAATGTTCTTCATTTTTTAATGAAGAACATTTGAAGAGAAATAAAATATAATGCATCCCTCACGTACACCTTTCCGCAGCTGAAATTGTTTCACTGATAATGAAACCCTCGACAACGACGGACTTGATTGCATTTACCAACAATATAGCTAAATCACGAGATGAAAAAACACAACTAGACTAGGCATGCAGTAACGTTACAAAACCATTTGAGAAAGTTAATCATGACATACTTCTTAAAATTGAGCACTTACCACTTTTAAAGTTATTAGTGACACCACTTTTAAAGTTATTCGCTGACTATTTTCGAAATTGAAAACATTTTGTCCTTTATGGAGCATTTAAATCTGATCAATTCCACATTAACTCAGGTGTTCCCCAGGGATCAAATCTAAGGCCAACGTTTTTTCTTATTTATATTAATGATGTGAAAAAAGGCGTAACTCACTTAAATGTTTTACTATTTGCTGATGATCTTAAATTGTCAGTATTTCGTTTCTCTTCCGATCAACATGTCCAAATCACTTCAACGCGCATATTTTAACCTTACTTAATACATCAGTTTTTAACTTACATATTTCTTCTTCTTCCTCTTCCTATAGATCATGATCTGTTTGTTCCGCTTGTTCCCTTTCTTGTGACGTGGATTGCCAGCTGTCACGCCATCTCTTCGGAGGTCTTCCCGGTAATCTTCTTCCAGCTGGGTTCCCTTGAAGGGTGATACGTGGAAGTCTGTCGTCTTGCATTCTATTTACATGTTCGTTTCAGTATCACCTTCGTTGTCTTCCCCACCTGACGATGTCTTCCCCACCTGACGATGTCTTCCCCACCTAAGAACCTCGAAAATGAAAACACTGATATGTATAACCGGAAACACACTAAGAGATAGAATCAGAAACACCGAAATGAGAAGAAAGTGTAGTACGGAACTTACATACACCCTTACTAATTACATTTGAGAAGAGTGATGTCGGGTAAACCACTAAAGAACACCAAGGAGTTTGTCTACCTCGGGAGCAAAATAACATGGGACGGTCGGTCCAAGAGCGAGGTCGACAGCCGTATATATCAGGCCAGACTTGCATTTAATAAAAGGTCGAAAATAATAGAATCAAATAATATAGACCTAAAACTGAGAATACTCCTCATCAAGACCTATGTATGGAGTATCTTGATGTACGGCTGCGAGACATGGTGCCTATCCGAAAGAGATAGACGAAGACTAGAGGCTTTTGAGATGTGGTCCTATAGAAGACTGTTGGGAATTTCCTGGAGAGACCGCATCACAAATGAAGAGGTTCTCCAACGAATCGAAGGAGGAAGGCACCTGCTCAGGATCCTGTCCGAAAGGCGTGCAAGATGGATCGGTCATATAATACGACAAGAGGGCCTCTTGCATGACATAATGGAGGGTATGACCGAGGGGACAAACTCTAGGGGACGCCCACGCCGAGAGTACCTGGAGGACCTGTTGGTGGACGTGCGCTGCTCAACATATACAGATTTAAAAAGAGCCGCACAGGACAGGGGGGAATGGAGGAGAAGAGTTGAAATTGCTGCAAACCAGTCTTAGGACTGCAACCACGGAGAGAGAGAATTACATTTCTTATTCTGTCATATATCGACATTTCTATCTACAGCGCAGATTTATTGACATGTGGCAATCTCTTCCAGTTAACCAGAAAGGGGGTGGACAATCCTTAAGACAAAACTAGGCTTGATTCTTTTTTTAAAACATCCTAGTACTGTGGATAATTGAGCCTGCAACCCCGAGATGAAAGACATGTGTCCTTTCAAATGTCACGGAGGTTATATTCCAGAGTTAGAACGATTTTGTAAATATAATATAATATATGACTTAATATTCCTTTCGTATTCCTGACCATGTACGAGAAATAACATTTGTAATAAAAGCGTTCCAGTTTAAATACGAATTTCCATTCGAATAGATAATTTAGTTTTTTATTGCTCGTACAAGATGGCCCATAATTTGTGCTTCATTACTTTTTTTCAAGGCGTTGTGGATCTTTTGACTTCGATTTTTGCACCGACTGAATTTTATACAGAAAGAGGTTCCAATTGTTTCTCAAGATTCGTTACAGCGTCATTCGAGGCATTCCGAGCTGATCTGAACGTCGTCTGGTGACTGAAGTTGCTTGTTCATCAGCAACACTCTCTTGTACCCTTTTATCCCTTCCTATCCTGTGATGTGTATCTAGTACACATTGCTTCTAAACACTTGAAT
The DNA here is from genome assembly GCA_949825065.1 of Odontocerum albicorne. Classification (NCBI taxonomy): domain Eukaryota; kingdom Metazoa; phylum Arthropoda; class Insecta; order Trichoptera; family Odontoceridae; genus Odontocerum; species Odontocerum albicorne. The sequence continues at coordinate 31,991,964 of OX463859.1, read as the reverse complement.
ATCTCTATAAATATAATAAATACTTGGTTCAGATTTTAGGTATTCCTCTGTAATATAATACATTTACGCATTGAATGAAAAATATAATATTAATAACAATTAGCACTTATCGGCCACATCAGAGATATTTTGTGAAAATCGGGAATAAATTCACCAATACAAACAAACGTGTGCCAGTGTGTGACTTAGGTATATTCATTCTAAAAACCACTAGGGTGAACAAGCGATGCTATTCACGTCTCACTCTACTTCGGTATATGGGAACGCAAGAAATAGAATCTCAGTTCGCAGTTGTTTCTTCCCTTGAGGTATAACATACACAGTGTTAGTGTCCCGAGTCCCTTCTCAGTAGCTCGCATGCAGCAATACGAGGTGGTCTCTGTACCCGTTTTGTGAACGTTTGCCGATGTTTTTTCATGTTTTCAGCAATTAAATTTCATTTATTATCACTTTCGACTTCAAATTTAATTAATTTAAGCGATTGGCTATGAACATTCTTATTTTTCCGATTTAAAATCGCTCATTTTTACATGTTTATTGAATACACAGCACCGGAAACACGTTTTTAGCCACGGAAGGGAAAGGTTAATATTGTCATTAGTACGGATAGTACATGGTCTTTTGGTTCGAGGCAGGTCAACTTATAATTTTTTTTAACCCGGCGAGTTTATTGCCATGTAGCAATCTCTTCCAACCAACCAGAAAGATGTTTTTATAAGCTCTAAGTGTTAACCAGACTGGAATCCTATTTTTAAAAATCCGGTTTCCAGCGGGGATCGAACCCCCAACCTCCGGATCGGCAAACAAGAGTCTTACCACCAGGCCACGGAGGTCGTCATGCTTGTCAATTCATGCTGTCGTGTAATTAATTTCCTAATCGTCGATCTCACTGAACTATCTTCTTTAATAAGATGAAATCAAAAGTTTTATTTATTTATTAATTTATTTATTTTACTTAACCCTTCCCTTACGGTGCTAAAATTGAAACCCGCGCTCCGGCGTTGGGTAGTGAGTACGCGATCAAAAATTAGCGATTTTAAATCGGAAAAATAAGAACATTCATAGATAATCCCCTTAATTAATTATAATTGAAGTTAAAAATTATAATAATTGAGATTTATTTGCTGAAAACATTAAAAAACCATCTTGCAACGCTCACGGAACGGGCGTAGGTCTAATCTGCTTGCAAGCCCAAAAGCTACTGCGGCGCGGAGCGGTAGTGGCTTACTCCCGGCGTGGCTTACGCTTGTGACGATTGAGACAATTGAGCTCCTCGCAATTCAGTGAAGTATGCAAGAGTAAGAGGCGAATATAGTGTCGCGCTTCCCGCATACTCTTCACCTATCGTCAAGACGAGGCACTCACAGCGTTTAAATGCGAATTTGTTTCCGATCTTCACAAAACACCTACGATGTAGTCGATAAATTCTGATTATTATTAATATTATTTTTTAAATCAATGCGTAAATATATTATGGAGGAATACCTAAAATCTTAACCTTGTATTTATTATATTTATAGAGATATTTATGGTTATTAGAAGCAACGTGTAGAAGATACCCAACACAGGGAAGGAAAGGTTAATAAGAAAATATACAATTAGAACATTGCAAGAGCTTAAAGATAAACATTTCAATAATCATAAAACTAAATTCCTCTTCCCCCATCATGCTTATTCACTATTATCGGATACCGTAGACCTGCTGGCTAACTTACCAAGAATTCCAGTTTTAAATCAACTAACTTATCATATGTGTCAATTCAATGTTCTCGTCACTGAAAAAAGTATTAATAAAAACAATATCTAGATAAAGGTAAGATTTACGATGCCTGAACATTTAAGATGCCTGAACAACAATAATTTTTCAGAGTTCGGTAACCACCTAATTGAAAAATCTAATTGAAAATAACCATTCTTTCGATATCAATCGTGATTTGTTGATTCTACATATAAGCCGAGGGGGATTGCAGCTTGATAATCGCAAAAGACAGCACCTGGAGACCAACTGACTTGGCCTTGTAGAGAAAAGGCTCCAAATAGGGGTGAATTGACGGTAGTTGAATACGCAAAGATGGAGTTTCTTGAGTGATAGTACTACTGAATGTTATTGCGAGGGTATACATAACTCGCAATACAGTCTAGTTTGTTATTGCGAGGGTATCCATAACTCGCAATACAGTCTAGTTTGTTATTGCGAGGGTATACATAACTCGCAATACAGTCTAGTTTGTTATTGCGAGGGTATACATAACTCACAATACAGTCTAGTTTGTTATTGCGAGGGTATACATAACTCGCAATACAGTCTAGTTTGTTATTGCGAGGGTAAACTATACATAACTCGCAATACAGTCTAATTTGTTATTGCGAGGGTATACATAGCTCGCAATACAGTCTAGTTTGTTATTGCTTGGGTATACATAACTCGCAATACAGTCTAGTTTGTTATTGCGAGGGTATACATAACTCGCAATACAGTCTAGTTTGTTATTGCGAGGGTATACATAACTCGCAATACAGTCTAGTTTGTCCAAATATGCTCAGGGCAGAACCTGATATTGATGCGAATGATAGGGCGATCTTTGTTGCCTACTAACTACTGGAAATACATGGCATAGTTGATGATTCAAACACGGGAATGGAAGAATGACATCTTCTTGGAGACTATTCAGTGATTCTCAATAGTAAAACGTAAGAATTCCTTTAATATTATATGATTAAAAAAAGATTCAAACTAAAAAAAAATAAGAATATTATATACTGATCGTGACTGGTGGCTCCCCCTGTATATTCCTGAAACTAGTTCTGAATTGTACAGCCTACTCCATCATGAGGGGACCGTTACCGTTACTAAGGGATGCCCACTGAAGGTTCCAGACCCCACAAAAAATTATCTACGGTTAAGTTTCCGGCAGACCTCGGCTCATTTAATGTGGGACAAACCTTTGAGGTTTTAGGGAATTACGGCGCACAGTGATCTGCAAACTGGATTTCGAGGAGCAAATATCCATTTTGCACAAAGTGGATTTCTGCAAAATAATTTCAACTCGATGTATTAATTTGCATTCACTTGAAATATAGAATATTAGTGGTCTAATTATTCATTGGTATGGTACCCCTCATAAATTCAAATCCAACTACCCTGGAACACGTATTTATTTAAATGATATAAAAATGCATAATATTTATTTATTTGTGTATTTACATGAAAAGTAATTATATATTATTTATAACATATAATTACTTTTCATGTATGTATTATTTACGTGAGAAGTAATTGCATAATATTAATTTGTTTATTTATATGATAAATTACCACATCTTCTCCCTGGCTCCATACCAACTCACTGTCTGCGAAGACTGTTGAGGTCAGCTCTCCTCGTCCTCAGGTTGTATGCTCTTCTGTCCCGGACTACGTCCCCCAGGCCGATCAACGTTCCCAGGTTCCAAGTCGCGGCCCTTAGCTTTACAAACCTTTTTCCTGGACGAATTTGTTTCCTCTGATTAACTTTGCTTGCCCCTGGAATTCTGCAAGCTGGCTCTGACATGATGTCAGTCTCTGGATCACCGAGGGGAGAATCGCCCTCGCTGCCAGATAGGGTAGTGCATCTTTGCGAGTGTTTTTCCATAAAGCTTCGGTTTGTTTGACTGAGTTTTTATCCACCGATTGCCATCGGACGTGGAACCAGAGTAGCCTAACTAACTATGGCTGTATCCGCTGTCATTGGTCTGTATCCGCTGTCAACTAACTAGGGCTGTATCCGCTGTCATGATAAATAGCCACATGATATTTATTTATTTACATGACAAGTAATTATATAATATTTATTTATAAATTTACATGATTATAGTATAACTGTTCATTTATTTAATAATTTACATGAAAATTAATTGTATAATATTTCTTTATTAATTTACATGACAAGTAACTGAATAATATTGATTTATTTATTTGCGTGATAAATAATTGCATAGTATTTATTTACATGACAAATAATTGTATAATACTAATTTATTTATTTACATGACAAGTTATTACATAATATTCATTTATTTTCATCAACGATACAATGTACTTTACAATAAGGAAAAAAAACGTAGTGGTTTATTCATTACACAGAAAATTTATCTTTAATTAAAAAAAAACATTGGTAACCATTACAATAAAAACGTTTACAACCATTACAATAAAACCAAATAAAACTATTTATAACCATTACAATAAAACCAAACAAAAACATTTATAACCATTACAATAAAACCAAATAAAATTATACATCAACGCAATACAATAATTAAACTTATACATAAGTATAAGCACATACACGAGTAAAAAGCGAAAAATTTAACAATACACACTGTTGATTATGCGATAATGAACCGTCTCGAGTCAGCTGCCCGCACCTATCCACACCAATCGGACATAAACGCAAGAAGAATAGTAAAGTACTAATTCAACATTATATAATTTTTGCTGTTAGCCTTGGTTTATATTTCAATTGACAAAGGTAAAATATATTGATAAAAACAGCAAATTTATTTGCCAAAAGATGGATTCTGAAGGTTTACGTGTATATACATGTACGAAGGTTTACGTGTATATACGTATACTCATAGAGAAATATGTATACATTATTTATGAAAACCAAGACAAACACCAACCAAAAAACAGCCAATTTGAAATGAATACTAACAAAGTTTAAAGATCTGAGTTTTTTGTCTTTCATTTGTCGTGTTCTAAGTAAACTATGATTTTGCCTGTATCTTATTGACAACATATAGCAGACGGGGGCAAATGCGGCTCCGAGAGCCGCATGCGGCTCTTCGTTGGGTTAAGTGCGGCTCCCAATGTGTCATAAAAATATAGATACTTTCTTTCCCCATTATAATTGTATTTTCGCGATTTTCCTTTCTAAATGTTGTAAGTGATAAGATGCACATGTATGAATGCAACTGTCAAAGACACAAGTATTGGTGTATACGTGTGTGCTGTGATTTCAATGTGTAGGGTACGCGCTCATCTCCTGCCTCTTTATGTGCGCAAACCACGCAAACTGCATTCTGCGCTATTTTTATATTTTCTTATATGTGTATTTTTTATACTTTAATAAATATGAATTTGTGTATTTAATACTACGTGTGAACGTGACTTTGGTGGGGCTCTTTATATATATGAAAATCCAGAATGTGGCTCTCGTTGACCTCATGTATGCCCACCCCTGCCATATAGGCATGGAAAAACTGATTGATAATTTTTATTCATTTTTGGTTAATTATTTAATATCTCTTTCATAAATTCTCAACAACTTTATAAGTTGTTAGAAATCATTTTAAGTATTGTATTTACCACGCGAGTGAACCCATTGTTTATTTCGTCGTTTCGGAGAACTCAATAGCCCATTTCACAAATTACTCCATACACTTATCAAAATTATTCCCGCTATTGCTGGGAAAACTTTGCGTGATCGTGTAAGGAACACCACAATCCGCGAGGTCTGTGAGGTCCAAGATGTGGTCAGATGGGGACGACAGCGTCGATGATACTGGTACCAACATACAGACAATGAATTCCACAAGAATTCCATACATAACTCTGCATGGGGTGCCGGATGGACGGCGTCCGCCAGGGAGACCCCAGAAACGATGGAGATAGCTGGAGCTCAGCATCACAGGAAGACAATCCTGCAGTAACAGACTCTTGAGTCTATAGAAAGTCTAAGAAGAAGAAGAAGACTTATCAAAAACATTTAACAGTTCTCCGGTTCTTCATGGTTTGATCTTCTTGACAACTATTGAAAATACAGAAATATTGATTTGTCTCAACTGGCAAGCGGTAATAGAAGTAACTTGCCAAGCGATCTTTCTAAATTTCGCGGGCTGTCCTTTTTGAATGGGGCCTTAGATATTAACATTTTCAATACTTCAGAAAATGTTTTTAATTAAATAATATTAATAGTTATTGGTTTTGACTTAACAAACTATTAGTTAACAATTATAATGTTACATCGAAATGTAATGTAAAGGTGTTCGCATTTTCCTTAGGCCAATTCTCGATGATTGCTATACCAAACAGAGAGACAATCGACCAATTATCGACAAATCAGGCAGTCAATGCCAAATGAACCGTCAGCAGTTCCATTGTTGACAGACAATTTGATCGCTTTAATCATAACTTAGACGAACAAAGCCACTATCAAGAATCAAAACATGTCAAATTCAGATTGCTCTGAGTCAGGACTCAAGGATTCGTGTTTTGGTGGACTTGACACGACTATCAACGTTTGAAGAATCTAATATATTGATTGTTCCAAATCGATCCAATAGGGCGAAGTGTTATGATAGAGGTTTTGCCGTTACTGGTATCGTGGTTTGGAATGACCCACCTATTAGTTTTGGGTGGCATGTGCTAGCTTTAAGAAACACTTGTTACTGGTCTAGTGGCTTGGAATGACCTACCTATTAGTTTTGGGTGGCATGTGCTAGCTTTAAGAAACACTTGTTACTGGTCGCGTGGCTTGGAATGACCTACCTATTAGTTTTGGGTGGCATGTGATAGCTTTAGGATACACTGTTACTAGTCTCTGGCTTGGAATGACCCACATATTAGTTTTGGATAGCATGTGCTGGCTTTAGGAAACACTTGTTACTGGTCTCGTGGCTTGAAATGGCCTACCTATTAGTTTTGGATGGCATGTGCTAGTTTTAGGAAACACTTATTACTGGTCTCGTGGCTTGAAATGACCTACCTATTAGTTTTGGGTGGCATGTGCTAGTTTAGGAAACACTTGTTACTAGTCTCGTAACTTGGAATGACCTACCTATTAATTTTGGGTGGCATGTGCTAACTTTAGGAAATACTTGTTACTGGTCTCGTGACTTGGAGTGACCTACCTATAGTTTTGGGTGGCATGTTCTAGCTTTAGAAAACACTTGTTACTGGTCTCGTGGCTTGGAATGACCTACCTAAAAGTTTTGGGTGTCATGTACTAGCTTTAGGAAACACTTGTTACTGGTCACGTGGCTTGGAATGACCTACCTATTAGTTTTGGGTGGCATTTGCTAGCTTTAGGAAGCACTTGTTACTGGCCACGAGGCTTGGAATGACCTACCTCTTAGTTTTAGAGATATGAGTGGAATGTGCTAGCTTTAGGAAACACTTGAAGGCAAACCTTTTTGGTAGATCTTATTAAAACTTTCAATTGTATATTAATACTACACTACACTTAAAGCTGAATATGTCACTATCACTTCCAAGAAAATCTACTAAGGTTTTTTAGTAGTTCGTCCTCTCTTGGTAATTTTTCTACAGTTTTCTTGCCAAACATGTTTTTTTCTGAACATATACAGATACGGGCATTATTTGTTTATTTATCTAACACTTCATTGTAAAAACCATCCGGCAAGCTTGTTGCCAGACGGCAATTTTTTCCAACCATCCAGACAAAAGTAAATAAAGGAAGTTATATTATGAGGGGTATGACTGCAAGGTAACGCACTAGACTTCCGTGCGGAAGATCATCAGTTCGAACCCCGCGCTGTGTTATTCCCCTCGAATGACACAGACATTTATTCCGCCTAGTATTCGGGGGTATAAGGATTCTTATGACTTCGGTCATATTTATACTTAAAAAGAACCCTAAGTCGCTGCCCTGGGAGCTTACGAGAGTAAATCCGACCTACCCTTCCGCTATAAGCACAGGCTCCCGAAGCATTATCTGTTGCCTGACTAGTCCACCTACAGTATTAGCTGGGACGACCATGGTCTGAGTGAATGTGATGGAATACAAGTAGCCTGAACGAGTGGACTTGTTATTGCTAAATAATTAGTTGTAAGAATTGTTATCTAGTTATAAGTAGTATGTAGGTGTTAATTATTTCTAAGGAATCATATATTGAGATTATAAAAAATAAAAATAAATTGACATGTAGGAAAATAAGATTAAGTAAGTTCATAAATGATAATATATAAATAAGATTAATTAATTAATAAATGTGTATATGGTATAGGTATTGCCTTGACAAATGTTTGTACAATATATTACTTTGTTTAATAAAAAAAACTAGACTTCCATGCGGAAGGTCGTCAGTTCGAACCCCGCGCTGTGTTATTCTCCTCGAATGACACAGACATTTTTTCCGGTTAGTGTTCGGGGGTATAAAGATACCTATGACTTCAGTCATATTAATTATTTTTAAAAAAAATTACAATTATCTAATCACATGCTCACAGCTTCCACTTTCCTATCCTAACACTCAACTTATATATATTTTTTTCAAATATTTTACTCTATCCACAATGGTGAATTCGAGTTTTCATTTTAAACGCCCTTGTGGAGAGTTTGTTCTGTAAACGACGCTGTGTAAATAATCTTTATTATTGTTATTAATTATTTATTTATCACATCATAATTTTTTTAAAACCTCGCTTGGCACGGATTTATGGTCTTGTTATTTATATAATACCTGTAAAACAAAATAAGCTTGTCGGGAAATCAGTACGAGCATTCTGTGGACTTTCGTATGACTTTGACTTCTTACAAAAGTCAAGCAAACCAGTTTATACAGAGTTTGTAGAGCAAGAGATACTCTATGGTTACACGTTGCATTTCCTTCTCACAGAAAAAAACAGATGCGTGAAACTCTCGCGCGGTAGATGTGAAACTTTTTAACTCCTAGTGCTTATGTGAGGATAAGGCATACTGTAGAAGAAGACCGAAAGAAGTATGGTTTGATCATTTGGATGATATTTTGAAAAAAAGAAATGTTAAAAGACGGGTCGAAAGACAGGCGTCCTACTAACTATGCTACGGGCAACCTGCGTTACCTAGTTGGTAAGACGTCTCTCTTACAATCCGGAAGTTCCGGACTCGATTCTCTTTTGAATCCAGATTAAAAGAAAAACAAAAGCGTTAGATTCTCGCACAGTAGAAGTGAAACTTCTTAGCTCATAGGAAAAGTTGATTTTATGCATTGCCTTTTTTTTCATTTGTTAACGATTTTTATTATTTTCTTTTTTAGAATTAGGAAATGGTTACGTGGAATTTAATTCAAGAAAATTTCTCTTAATTAAAGAAAAAAAAATATTTTTAATATTAGGTCCTTACATATGATATTGGCGTTTTGCCGTACTGGCAACTTTAATCTCAAATATCTTCTCTTTGGTTAGGAATTCCAAATTCAAATTTATACAGCTATTTACTCAAGTATTTGTGTTTCGAAAATTATAATTCATTTGTTTTTTCCTCAATTGTTTTTTTTCTTTTCGTCACTCAGTTTACAAAATGGAAAACTTGAAATATCGCGTTATTTACGAGTACGAGTTCCACCGTGGCACCAGTGCTGCAGAAACGGCTCGAAGGATTAATGATGTGTATGGCGACGGTGCCGCAAAAGAAAACACAGTGCGTTTTTGGTTCCAACGTTTTCGTTCTGGAAATTTCGACCTGCAGAACAAGCCCCGTGGACGGCCGGAGACCAAAGTTGATAATGAAGAATTGAAGGCTATTGTGGAAGCGGATCCATCGCAAACCACGTCCGAGTTAGCTGCAGGCTGCGGTGTTAGTGATAAAACTGTTTTAATCCACTTGAAGCAAATTGGGAAGGTGAAAAAGCTTGAAAGGTGGGTACCTCACGAATTGAGTGAAGCAAATCAACAAACGCGCGTTGACTGCTGCGTTGCATTACTCAACCGGCACAATAATGAAGGGATTTTGAATCGAATCATTACCTGTGATGAAAAGTGGATCCTGTATGATAATCGGAAGCGCTCATCGCAATGGCTGAACCCTTCCGAACCAGCCAAACCATGCCCCAAGCGAAAATTGACTCCAAAAAAGTTACTTGTGAGCGTTTGGTGGACTAGTGCTGGTGTCGTTCACTACAGCTTTCTTAAATCTGGCCAGACGATTACGGCAGATGTCTATTGTCAGCAACTGCAAACCATGATGGAAAAGCTAGCTGCTAAACAACCGAGGCTGGTTAATCGCTCTAGGCCACTGCTGCTTCATGATAACGCTAGACCACACACTGCACAACAGACGGCTACCAAATTAGAAGAGCTTCAATTGGAATGTCTAAGACATCCACCGTACTCTCCGGACCTTGCCCCGACAGATTACTATTTTTTTCGAAATTTGGATAACTTCTTGCAAGGGAAAAAATTCAACTCCGATGGGGCAGTCCAAACCGACTTCAAAGATTTTATTGATTCCCGTCCGAATGGTTTTTTTAGTAAAGGGATCGATGAACTACCTATGAGATGGCAAAAGTGCATAGATAGCAATGGTACATACTTTGATTAAATAAATATATTATATTAAAAAAAAATCAACTTTATGTTCCTCCCAAACAAAACGCCAATTTCATATGTAAGGACCTAATATTAAATAGTTTAATAATAATATAATACACTTAATAATAAATAATTATTTATTAATAAATAAAATAGTAAATAATAATTTAATAATAATAATACATATAATACACTGTTTTATTTTTCGTGACGTTCAGGCCAATTCGACCTACCGCGCCTATAGAAGTTTCACTTCAAAAGCGTATGTTATGTTAAAAATAGTTAAATTGTATTTGAACGCAATCCTGAAAACAAAAAGGAAATACAATAGAAAAGATTGATATAAAAACAAACATATTCTCAGAATATTTTTAAGTCTATGTGAGTCCATTTTGATTGACGTTCCCCAGGAATGTTTGCCAGAATAGAGACATAAATATTTATTTTCCCGTCCAGCCAAACAGAATTCGTGGTCTTTTATATTCAGGATGAGACTCGTCTGGAAGGTTAAGTGTTGGAAGAAAAAAAAAATCATAAAAAAATAGGAATATTATTCACGTATCACAGAATTATTCGTCATGAAATAGTTCCGAGTGTTTTACATAAAAAAACTATATAAATACAAACAAACCATCTCGCCGTTTCTTTGTCGAAATAGACAGGATAAATAGAGAGGTTTCTTCGTATATAGCACAAACAGGCGGGCTTATTGCCATGTAGATGTCTCTTCCAATCAATCAGAAATATGTAATAGCTTTAAGTGAAAACCGATCTAGATCTCTTTTTGAAGTGAAACTTCTATTGTCGCGGTAGGGAAAATTGGCCTGAACGTCACGAAAAGTGAAACGGTGTATTATATTATTATTTTATTTATTATTATTAAGTTATATTTATTATTATGAAATATTTTATTTATTAATAAATGATTATTAATTATTTTAATATTAATAATTATTTATTATTAATAATAATTAATATTATTAATAAAATTATTATTTATTTATAAAATTATTATTGTTTATTATTAAAAATTAAAAAAAAAATATTTTTTCTTAAATATTATTTTTATATTAGACTTGATGAATCATTCATTTTTTACTGTACTTTTCTTTTCGTATTAATGTGAAATCGGTATGGTGAGGTGTGGGCAGCTCACAAGAGACGGCCACATAGTATGTAATCGGATGTGTATATAATATTTTTTTGTAATAATTTTGACTCGTATGCTTATTTATGTATTACTTTAAATGTTTTGTTATGACTTTTTTATTTGGTTTTGACGAATTGTTTTTTTTTTTTAATATTTTGTGAATGTATCATAACCTACTTTTTCTTTAAATAATTTAGTAAAGTACATTGTACCATTGAAAATAAAATGTTCATATAATTACGCTATGTCACTTGTTAAATTAAAATGTTCATATAATTACGCTATGTCACTTGTTAAATTAAAATGTTCATATAATCACGCTATATCACTTGTTAAATTAAAATTTCATATAATCACGCTATGTCACTTGTTAAATTAAAATGTTCATATAATCACGCTATGTCACTTGTTAAATTAAAATGTTCATAGAATCACGCGTTATCACTTGTGAAATTGAAATCTTCATATAATCACGCTATGTCACTTGTTAAATTAAAATGTTAATAGAATCACGCTTTATCACTTGTTAAATTAAAATGTTCATAGAGTCACGCTATATCACTTGTTAAATTAAAATTTAATATAATCACGCTATGTCACTTGTTAAATTAAAATGTTCATAGAATCACGCTTTATCACTTGTTAAATTAAAATGTTCATAAAATCACGCTATGTCACTTGTTAAATTATTATCATGAATAAGCTGCTACTCGTATTTGGCGACTTCTTTTTTTTTTAATTTTACTTTATTTTTTCATTTCTGATAAGCTTTGGAACGTTTCGGAAAGATGTGCGTAACAGTTATATAATATTTCTGTCTTCTTCTTTCACAGGGTCAATGGAGTTCACAGAGCACGACGTGGAGGTATTCCGAAGATATCTGACCTTCTGCGGCATCGGCATCCAGAACGCGCAGCTGTTCGAGATGTCCGTGCAGGAGTACCGAAGGAACCAAATCCTGCTCAACCTGGCCAGAAGCATATTCGAGGAACAGGTGAGACATCCATTATACCGCTATTAGTATCTTTCAAATAAAAAAATCGTTGGTTTTTTTATTTTTTTTATCAACTTTGCACGGATTTCTCATGTTACACAAAGAGGGTCTGCTTCTAGCGTTAGCTTATTCGTTAGGAATAATATCAGCCAGGATTCTTCTCATACTGCTAGACGGTACCGAGAATATATCAACAGTGTCATTCAGTTGTTTCAATATCTCTATACCACGCGTGACTGAGTGTTTAGCCATGATATTCATCCTGTAAGTTGGTATGTAGAACAGAGGGTGATTCCTTGCACGGCTATATTTATTAGGTACATACGAGTATAAACTTAGTGCTTCTAGAATCGCAGGACAGTTAAAGCAACTTTTAAAAACCTTAAGTAGGAATATCGCAATGGATTCTTGCCTTCTTGTTTCGAGGCTTCATCAATTTATCGAAGTTTCCAGTTTGGCTTTGAGGAGAAAACTGACGGAGTGGTTTAATATTTCAAAAGGGGTAAAGCAAGCGTTACGTCACCCTGATTGTTTGATATTTAGGTACACAGATTCATGTGTGGAGAAAGAACTACAGAAGTCAATGGTTGGTATACAAATGTCAAATACGAATGTATACGGATTGCTGTATGCTGAAGACGTGGTAGGATTCATGGAGTGAAGAGAGTGATCTGAGAATGAATATTGCAAAATCTAAACTCATGGTGATAGAAAAGTGTGAAAGAAAAAGTGTAAATGTGATATACGGGTTAGATGTTATACGGGTTAGAGTTAATGAGAGATTAGAGCAGATTTCGATTTCGGCCAAGAGCGGAGAGATTTTTGGGATATAACTGTTCACCAGATGTTCGGATCGATGTACTGACTTAGAAATTTCTAGGGCCTCTAATCTGTCCAATTTATTCCCGTTACTACTGATATGTAAGAATATGGCATCATCGATAGAAAAAGTATGGTTTTCACGGTGACAATGATTAGCCATTTCAGAATAAATTAGAGGATTTGTTAAGGCGGATTTATGTTCACGAAATCTCTTTTCAAAAGATCTTCCTGTCTTTCCTATATAGAAATTATCACAGTCAGCACATAAAAGAACATCTGGTGAACAGTTATATCCCAAAAATCTCTCCGCTCTTAGCCGAAATCGTCCCATGCCTCCCTCGCCCCTCAGCCCCTAACCGTTGAAGCGTGTATATCGGTACCAGTTCGAACAGAATTTAGTCTTGTTTGTGCTCCCCTGAAGATGAGGTGAAAGCCTTGAAACCGGTAGGGTTATACCGTTACAAAAAGTGGAATAAACAGTGTTTGATAAAAATAAATAAAGCCTTAACTATAAACAATATATTAAAATCTGTTAACATGATAGTCTACAACAATATTTTAGTACCAGCTGTGATGTATGGGAATGAAGTATTTTCTGCAGTTTATTTTGAGATGTCCATATGTGCGATACTCGGAATGAATTTACTATATAACATATATGGTATGTACACACTGTGTTGCTGTCAAGGAATCTTTATTTGTTTGTTTGAATTAATCTAAGGTGATATTTGTGGATTTGTTTATTTTTCTGCCATTTATTTATTTTCTGTTTTTTTTTCTCTTCTTGTTAATCTACATGTGCAAGGGTATGGGCTGAAAAATATCTTGTGTTCCCGTGGCTGGGCTCGCCCTATTGGCGGGGTGTATCTTGGCTGGGGGGGTGTTATTAGATGAGCCCAGACCTTTTGATAGCTTCTGTCTTTAATGTATTCTCTGCAATTTATAAGTTCTTGAAGTATATTTTAATATATTATGTACATACTATGTTGCTATCAATAAACCTATATTTATTCAATTGTTCAAACTGTGATTGAAATGTGTGTTTTCTAAGTAAAATAGTAATTTTAAGCATAATGTGTTAACAGCCAATCTATCAAAAGTTAACGTAAATACCTTAGTTACTGCAAAAAAATAGTGTTTTATCATAGAAGCTGTACGGGAAGGTGTATGGATGTAGAAGAGGCGACAAACGTGTAGCAAGATAAAAAAAGTATGGCGTTCTGTCTTATATGCCTACCCCAATAAGGGGATTGTTGTATTTTATATCTCTATAAACATAATAAATACTGGCTTCAATTTTACGTATTCCTCCGTAATACATTTACGCATTGAATGGAAAAAATAATATTAATAATAATTAGCACTTATCGGCCACATCAGAGATATTTTGTGAAAATCGGGAATAAATTCACCAATACAATCAAACGTGTGTCAGTGTGTTACGTAGGTATATTCATTCTAAGAAACCGCTATGGGTGAGGAAGTGACGCTATTCACATCTCACTCTCAGTCAACTTCGGTATATAGTAACAGAAAAAATAGAATCTCTGTTCGCTTCTCTCGCTTAGTAGCCAGCCGGCTTTCATTCGAGGTGCTCGCTTTATCCGTTTTGTGAACGTTGGTCGATGTTTTTTTTCAGGTTTTCAGTAATTATATTCCAATTATTATCACTTTTGACTTCAAATTTAATTAACTTAAGCGATTGGCTATCAATATTCTTATTTTTCCGATTTTAAATCGCTTATTTTTACATGTGTATTGAATACACATCACCGGAACGGGCGGATTTTTTTAGCACTGGAAGGGAAAGGTTAAACGGGACATAAGTAAACAATGATTACAGAAACTCCGATGACACAAAAATAATCAGTTGGCATCCATATAAAACTCGTTAGTTCACTTCCGAAAGAGTCAAGGCTTTGGAGAATTTAAAGTGCCAGGCTAAATACCGAACTGGACGAACTTGTGGCACCCCTGTGTTCCTTATAGAATTTTGAGAGTGATAATGAAAACAATTTTGTGGGATGACATGAATCCATCTTAATTTACTTACATCAAACTTTTAAAATTTAAGACAGATTATCGTTGTGTTTCAAACAATTTTTTAATAACAAAGAAAATTCTCGTTAAAAAAACCTATAAACTTGAGTTATCCTTCAGAAAAAATATTATAAATTTTCACCAACTTTACCAAGTTTTTCATCACGGACGTCAGTTCCCGAGGGATGTATTTAAAACTTAAAAACTTTGGAGCGCCACCCCGAAAGCCATTTTGTGGTTTGACCCTCTTTTGAAACGTAATTGGGGTAACCTTTCTTTATTCTTTTGAAGATATAAGTTATATTTATTCCGAATTTGATTCTGCTAACCACATTCACATCAAACCCAATCCTCTTCAAGTACAAAGCCTCTTTTGATGATTTATTTAGTTGTATTACCATCACGCCGTTTCCCTGTTAAGATAGGCAGAAAGGAGAAATCGTCAGACTTTTCTATCGCGACACATATCTTTCGTATCTTCTACATCCGTACAGCTCTTACACTTTCTGTTACTTTCACATTTCCTTTTTTCAAAATATTATACACTCGATCCAACCACTTTCCTTGGTCTTCCTGTACCACGCTTTCTACTCATGTACACTGTATATTTGTTTTGTCTTTCTTTCTTTGTTCATTCATTCCACATACCCAAACAGTCTCAGAGTGCTTTTTTTTTATCTTGCTCAATACATCAGTATTAAGTTCACATTCCTACCTTATCACTTTATTCTGTATTATTTTATACCCCGTTTATTGTTCCATAAAAATGCACATATTATAATATTCGTATTTATTCGAATATTTTCTGTTGTTTTTCCACGACCATGTTTCACTATTATACGAGTATCATATAAGTGGCGAAGTGCCAAACCAGCCTATACAACGAATATGTTGAAATGATATAATGGAGCTCAAAGTGTATGGGTTATTATAAATCAAATGTTGTGTTATTAATGTTTTTTATTCATTAAACAGATACATTCTAAAACTACTAAAATAAAAATAAAATAATAATTGAAAAAAAATTATGACAAGATTATTTGATGATTAAAGTTTTTATGTTTAAAAGGCAAATTTGGCATAAAAGTATATCACGAAAATCACTATGCCAAAAAAAATATAGATGGCAGCAGTAGTACCATTTAGAATTTTGAAATATAGGCACTTCTGGCTTATAAAGAAACGTTATGTGACTTAAATTTTAACACTAACTTTTTTTTGTTGGATAGGCTGGTTTGGCTCCATGCCACTCATATATCAAAGGAAGCATTAAAATACTTTTGAGGACTATCATCTTGATCCTGTCCGGTTCGAGAATATACGTTTTAATAATCCGTTGACTTTGTTTCCTATCGCTACACGCCTTCCGATATCTCTCTTAATTATTCCACGTAAGAAAATAAATACTACGTAGAAGAATTCCTCAACTTGCTCTAATATTTCATTGTTTATCCATATATCACATTTACTTTGCCTTTTATACTTAACAATTCCTTAGCAAAAAGAGCATTTTCTACCAGTTGTCCCTTACAGATTTTTCACAGTCAGTAACTAATCTTTTGAATAAAATTATGCATGATACTTGGCACCGATGGGCGTTGGATTGGGATATAACTGGTGTAAATAAGGGCTCTAGATATAATTCAATCCAACAAATCTATCCCTTTGAAACCATGACTTAATATTATAAGAATAAATAAGATGTAAGTGTCTGTCATTTGTCGTTTGCGGACGGGACACTGCGTGGTGGCCAGTCACCTTCACAGAATGCGTATTGTGAAGAATCTCGGCTGCGTGTGTGGTCTGGATGATGAAACTATTGACCATATATTTTTCGGTTATCCTTACCGAGATATATTTGATTTACTAGAAGCCATATCTTTGCCGCGTCCAATGAATGTTGCGATTCTTCTTTCTTCGTGGAACTTTTCCACTTATAGATCATTTTTTTTAATTTTTGAAGCTTGATCAGTTGAAACTTTAAATTGTCTAGAATTAACATATTTTAAAAATTGTTTAATTCTATTGACTCATATAAACTGCACAGTAACTTTAATTTAGAGGCACGAATCATACTACGAGGGTCATCCAGAAAGTAAGGTTACAACATTTATGTAGGATCGAAAAATGCTTGTATTTAATTGAAATTCACAGGATACTTTACAAATATATTAAACTATTCTTCAACGTAATCGCCGTCGAGATCAAGACATCTCTGTAGTCGGGGCACCAGCTTTGTATGCCAGTGTCATAGACCTCCGCCGCCAGCTCTTTCATCCACTTCTTCACAGCTTCATCGACCTCCTGATTGTTGGAAAATTGTTGGGGTGTAGTGACACACTTACGTCTCATCTTCCGTCACGATAGAGTCCAGAAAAGCTTCTCCCTCCTGTGCAAAACGATCCAAAAATTCACGCGCGGCGGTCACGCGATTTTGACGGTGCTCCGGTGTGAGCATTCTGGGCACCCATCTCGCACACAACTTCTTGTAACCAAGTTTTTACGATACAATATTACCAAGGAGACTTCGAAAAATGTTAGGAATTTCTTCGTGAAGGTCGTCAAGCATCACACGGTGGTCATTTTGCACTTGTTCTTTAATTTTTTGCACAAATTCGTCAGAAATCACTGCCTTGCCTCGTCGTGAGTATCAGTACGGCCTTCTCTGAACAACCTAACCTAACCCACTTCATGACATGTTGTCGACTCATCACATCCCTACCTTAAACTTCCACGAGCTTCTGATGGATATTCGCGGCGGTATTGTTCTGCAAAGTCAAAAAACGAATGATCGCGCGGGTCTCACAAGGACGAGAGTTGGCGGGAGCCCGCGACGACCTCTCCATCGGAAGAATTTACTGTGACTGAACAAAATGGCCAACAAACACGCAGGACCAAACAAACTGACCGTTAGGATCCCCCCTACACGCCAGGTGCACCAACTTTGAAACAAAAAAATTCCCCCGGCCTCAGGAGCCCTTGTAACTTTAGTTTCTGGATGACCCTCGTAGTTTTTATAAAAAGGCTTTCATAAAAAAATATATATTTAGCAATTTCAAAACGTTCTAATGAAGAAAAACAGATTAATTTCGACAACAACCAATCAAGACACAGACTATGAATATAATCCAATATTGTGCACAGCTTTAGGAATGCCATAAAAGCATAAACTCTATTGCATTAAAATTTACTTGAAATATTCAGAAAAGAACAAATTACGTCTAACAGCTACAATAGCGTCTTATATTAATAAGAATTGATGGTGTATATTAATAATAATTTCAACCTATCAACCTGACATAAATTCGAAATCATTTTAACTCTTCCTTGAATACGAAGTACTTACTCAATCACTCTACCTGGCTAGATTTGTTAACAGAACAAAGTAAATTAAATAACAGAGAGATGAAGGCTAAAAGTGAAACGTTTGACCTTTAGGAAGCAATTTATGCTTTTAATATCTAAACCTCGTTTTGAACTATAAATTTAAAATAGAAATGCCAAATTTTAGGAGTTCACCGTTTCAACTTTTTCTTTAAATGAATTAGTTCTGAAATGAACTGAATAAATGACGACCTCCGTTATTAAGTCGGTAAAAATATCTCTCAATCCGGAAGTTACGGGTTTGATCCCCGTTGGAACCCAGCTTTTTTCTAAAAAAGAATATCAGTCTGTTTTTCACTTAAGACTTTTTTTTTACATATTTCTGGTTGGTTGGAAGATATTACCACATGGCAATAAGCCCACCAGATTGTACTGTATATAACGAAAGTGTAATACAATATAGTAAATGCTGTGGGAATGCGAACACTGAGAAGAATACGTAGGGTGATAACGTTTGATAGAATACGGAATGAAATTATCAGGAATGAATGTGAACTTAACCCTTACTTCCCTGTGATATGTAACTAGTACACATTGCTTCTAAAAACTTTAATATCTCTATAAATATAATAAATATTGGGTTCAGATTTATGTGTTCCTCCGTAATACATTTACGCATTGAGTGAAAAAAAAATATTAATAATAATTAGCACTTATCGGTCACATCAAAAATATTTTGTGAAAATCGAGAATAAATTCACCAGTACAATCAAACGTGTGCCAGTGTGTGACGTAGGTATATTCATTCTAAAAACCGATTTGGCTGAGGAAGCGACGCTATTCACGTCTCACTCTCACTCTACTTCGATATAATTCTAAAATAGTTTGGTTTACTTTAATCTAAAAATGTTAAAGTCAAACATCGTGTCAGACTCTAATGTCTTAAAAGAAGACAACAAAGAACAATTATAGTTGTCTTCAGTATCTCTGATAATAATTCAATTTTCATTCTGAGCATGGACTGTCCCTATGATCTGGTAACACCAGATCCTTTTGTGCACCCACAATTCAAGTTTTTATTTATCAATATAATAAATTACATTTAAGTTTCCTTTACATAACACAGTAAAACTTATAAATTAAAAATAATGGATTAATATCCAAAAAAATCTTACAATTCATGACACATATGTACTAAGTATATAACTCAAGATATGATGCTTAACCTTTCCCTTCCTGTGCTAAAAAAAATCCGCCCCGTCCCGGTGTTGTGTATTCAATACACATCAATACACATGTAAAATGAGCGATTTAAAATCGTAAAAATAAGAATGTTCATAGCCAATCGCTTAAATTATTTAATTTGAAGTCAAAAGTGATAATAATTAAAATTAAATTTTCTAAAAACCTGAAAAAAAACATCGGCCAACGTTCACAAAACGGGCAAAGCGACCACTTCTACTTAAAGCCGCCGACCTATTGAGCGAGAGAAGCGAGCAAACTGAGATTATATTTCTTGCGTTCCTATATACCGAAGTAGAGTGAGAGTGAGACGTGACTAGTGTCGCTTTCTCACCCATAGGGTTTTTTTAGAATGAATATACCTACGTCTCAAACTGGCACACGTTTGATTGTATTGGTGAATGTATTCCCGATTTTCACAAAATATCTCTAATGTGGCCGATGATAAGTGCTAATTATTATTAATATTTTTTTTTCATTCAATGGCGTAAATGTATTACGGAGGAATACCTAAAATCTGAACCCAGTATTTATTATATTTATAGAGATATTAAAGTTTTTAGAAACAATGTGTAGTAGTTACACATCGCAGGACAGGAAAGGTTTTAACGAGGATTTGAGGAGGGCGTCAAACACAACTGAACTACTCGTATATGAAATAAACTGGGAGGTGAATTGACCATCAAAAACAACCCTTTTTAGGGGGTCTAACCAAAATGTATGATTGTATATGAACACTTCACACATACACTACACCTAAAGCTGAATGTGTTACTATCACATATCGGAAGATCTACAAAGGCTTCTTTATAGTTCGTCTTACCTTTGCAAGTTGACTGCGTGTTCTTAATAAATATGTTTTTTTTCTGAATAACATATATGCAAATGCGGGGAAGTACCTAGTCTAATGACCGCAATCACTACATTCCTAACTTCACGCTCAACTTAAATGTATATATTTTTTGTCAATAATATGATTTCGAGTCCCGAGTAACAGCGCTCTGGAGGAGAGTTTGCTCTCTAAACGGCGCTATATAAACTGACCTTTTATTATTATTATTATTTTTAAACAAACCAATGCATAATAAAAGTTATCAACAATCAGAGATATAAAATATAACTAAAAAAATCTCTCTTACTCGTATCATCATATTTTGTATTAATATCATCGTCATTATGATCAGCCTAGATCCATCCACTGCAGGATATAGACCTCCAAGTTATTTTCAAGAAATCCTGTCCTTTGCACATTGCTGCTACGTAATCGATGCTTGCTTTCGTCTTTCATTCACCCAGCGTGTCTTTGGTCTTCTTGCAGACCTAGTTTTGTCTATTTGGTACCACTGGATTACTTCATACGTCCTACGATGGTCCGTAGTTCGGGCGACGTGCCCAAGCCACTTCCAGTTTAGTATTTTTGGGACCTCTATAGCGTCGTCAACTATTGTTTGGATGCGTATCCACTAATTGCGTTTGCTGTCTCTTCTGTTATAACCTAGCATGCACCTCTCCATGCTGCGTTATGTTGTCTGGAGCTTTTGTGTCATTCATACAGGAAGGGTTAAAAAGCGACTGAAAAAACTCTTAATTTCTAGTCGGAAAATAACGTGTTTCATTCCTGATTTTTCTTTTCCTTTCCTCTCCACCATCCCTTCCTTTCCTTTTGATTGATGATATCTCGTTTTATATGAAAAATAATGTTCGGGTGATTGTCCGTCTTTGTGAGGTTCGTGGACATATGCTCACGTATGTGTTTATGGATTTCGTGGGGATGGATAAACATTTGAATGATTTATGCGACCACGTAACTTGCTTCATTTACTTTTGTCTGGTTGGTTGGAAGAGATTGCCGCCTGACAATAAGCCCGCTAGATTGTATTTGCAATAAAAGTGTTAAATAAATAAATAAAGGGTCAATGTGTCGCAACTATATTAGTACTGGTAAGATGCATTGGTTTGATAAATACCTTCCGTTCGAGACAGTAATAATAATTTGTTTAATATAATTTATTATTGTAACATAATTATAAATAAAATAATATCTAATTATAATCTAATAATTAAAACAATTTGTATTAATATAATCTATCTAAAATCATAAACCTATATACTCGTATCATATTTTACGGTTCAATCTGCTCGACTTTAAAAAGCTCTTCCCTTATCAATCAGATGTGCTTTTCCCATATTGATATTCAAGTAAAAACAAAAGCTTTATTGATCTTGTAGTGTTTTTTTTCTTTAACTTCTATACAAAGCTAATTTAAATCCCTCCCCCACCCTCCCTTAAGATTAAGCTTTTATTTATGATTTTTTCTTTACCTTTTCCAAATAAAACTTTAATCAATTAAATTTGTCAATAGAATGCCAATAATAATTATGGAACAAAGGGTGGATGAGTGGAAGATTAAATATTTAAAAGAATAAATCCGCCAGATGTATTCGCATTAATGTGTCAAATAAATAAATAATGTAAATCCCCTACCGTTCATTCAAAACTTTGGTAAACAATTGTAAAGTTGGTTAAAAGAGATTGTCACTTGGCAATTAACCTTCCACATTGTACACTTAACAATAAAGGATTAAACAAATAAATTAGCACAATAATAGCTGATCCATATAATCAAGGGATTGCGTTCCTAAAGCACTTCCATGACTGAGAAGCATTTCATGAGAAACGATAACTTAAAAGCTTAAAATTGATCCTGAAAGGTTCTTACTTAACTAAGGTGAATTAATCCATGGTAAAATGTTAAAATAACTTTAGACTAACTGTTACTCACAGAGAATTAATAATTAAGTACTTAATAGCAAACATCAAACGTTATTCATGTGAGGTTACTGAATATACTTAGTTAATAAAGAATAAAATATTAACTTTCGTTGTATACAGTACAACCTGGTGGGGCTATTGAAATGAAGTCTAGATTATTTAAATAACATTTATTCTGGTTTTTGGACTCGTTTGTTTTCAATGTAGCTGCTAGTTTGATATATGGTAGTCATAAATATTGTCAATGCAGCTGCTAGTTTGATATATGGTAGTCATAAATATTGTCAATGCAGCTGCTAGTTTTATATATGGTAGTCATACATATTGTCAATGCAGCTGCTAGTTTGATACATGTTAGTCATAAATATTGTCAATGCAGCTGCTAGTTTGATATATGGTAGTCATAAATATTGTCAATGCAGCTGCTAGTTTGATATATGGTAGTCATAAATATTGTCAATGCAGCTGCTAGTTTTATATATGGTAGTCATACATATTGTCAATGCAGCTGCTAGTTTGATACATGTTAGTCATAAATATTGTCAATGCAGCTGCTAGTTTGATATATGGTAGTCATAAATATTGTCAATGCAGCTGCTAGTTTGATATATGGTAGTCATAAATATTGTCAATGCAGCTGCTAGTTTGATATATGGTAGTCATAAATATTCTCAATGCAGCTGCTAGTTTGATATATGGTAGTCATAAATATTGTCAATGCAGCTGCTAGTTTGATATATGGTAGTCATAAATATTATCAATGCGGCTGCTAGTTTGATATATGGTAGTCATAAATAATGTCAATGCAGCTGCTAGTTTGATATATGGTAGTCATAAATAATATCAATGCAGCTGCTAGTTTGATATATGGTAGTCATAAATAATGTCAATGCAGCTGCTAGTTTGATATATGGTAGTCATAAATAATGTCAATGCAGCTGCTAGTTTGATATATGGTAGTCATAAATATTATCAATGCAGCTACTAGTTTGATATATGGTAGTCATAAATATTGTCAATGCAGCTGCTAGTTTGATATATGGTAGTCATAAATATTGTCAATGCAGCTGCTAGTTTGATATATGGTAGTCATAAATATTGTTAATGCAGCTGCTAGTTTGATATATGGTAGTCATAAATATTATCAATGCAGCTGCTAGTTTGATATATGGTAGTCATAAATATTGTCAAATCAGCTGCTAGTTTGATATATGGTAGTCAAATATTTTCAATGCAGCTGCTAGTTTGATATATGGTAGTCATAAATATTGTCAATGCAGCTGCTAGTTTGATATATTGTAGTCATAAATATTGTCAATGCAGCTGCTAGTTTGATATATGGTAGTCATAAATATTGTTAATGCAGCTACGAGCGAAAACATTTACTAAATATTTTTTAATTGTTGCAACTTCTTAACTTTTGCTCCATTACACTATGCCCCTTACGGGGTAGGCAGAGAAGATTGAGTGCCACACATTCCGTTTCTAATAGACATCCATTGATTCTGCCTCATCTTTAATTCGTCTCATACAACTCCATATGTACTTCAAACTTTTAATTTGATTTTTTTTTAATCCTCGCGTTATTTAGTCATAAGCTCCTGGAGTATGGATAGTATTATAAAGGGGTATCAAACAACTTTTCCTTCTTAACAACAGTGAGTCAACAGTTTGTATTGTGGTAGCTTGCGTGAGAAGTGTTTTACGTTGCACGAATCTCAATACACTTTCATATCCCTACACGTCAATTCTGTAATAAATGTTTCTTCAAAATATCCTATTCCGCCTGTGCCGTATCTACTCTGCCGTTGATGTACATGTATTATCAACCATTATACTATTTGCCTTAGCCTGGCGACGTCTCTCGTGTTGGTTTTGCAAATCTTCGTCAGAGATCCGTGATATTCGATCCTCATTAAGATAAAAGCGCGCGACATTATTTTTTCAACATTTTAGAATATAACGAAACAACACGTCTTCTATCGGCTCTCGTTCACACACTTACTTCTGAGGGTCGAGGTATAAAATTTAAACTATCACATCGCCTGATCATATGTTGGAGATGGCCGACGTGTTATCTATTCACTCATTATGTTACTTGTTCAGGCAAATATTTTTTGAACCTAAGTGAATATACGAGTATAAGCGTTTAGAATTCAAAGTATTTTTTTCTTTTTCCCCAGAACAACTTGGAGTGCCTCGTGACGAAGATTATGACCGAAGCCAGAGACCTGCTGAAATGTGAACGCTGCTCGGTGTACCTGCTTGATCTGGACTGCTGTGAAGCGGTGAGTATTCTCTTTATCATGAGACGCAATAACTTCCCATTGGAATGGTCTGCCCCTTAGTGTCAAATATATAGTTACCATGTGCAGCTTTTCAAAAACACATAAGCAGAGTGGTGTTATATTTAGCAGAGGACTATTATGGAAATTAAATTAGTGGTTTATAATGTTGACAACTTAAATCAAACCATTAAAAATATATATTTGACGAGGAAGACTGAGGTCTTTGATACTGGTAGTGAACTCAAATAAAACAGTGGTGAATACAAAATAAAATTAACTAGTGTTTTATTTATTTTCTGAAAAATATATAAGCGTGATACCACAAAGTTAAAAAAAACGTATTTTCTAAGATTCAAGAAATAATAAAATCGTTTATTCATAGCAAAGATAAAGCGATGCAAGAAAATTGATAAAGTAGTGAATTATTAGAAGAAGGAAAAGTATATCTTTGGTGATAGTTTTTTTTTTCAGATTTTCTTAGCCTCCCTTCAGAGTCGGGTGATTAGAATATATTTATGTTTGAAAGGAGAGTAAAAAATATATCATGTGTGCCTCAATAATGGTCAGAAAAACGACGTATAATTAAGGGTACAAATTATGGAGCGGGGAAGTTATTATTTTTTTGTGATTAGACTTCTTGTTGAGTTATGGCTTCCCTCGCGGCACAGGGCGAGTATCTTCTTCTGTATATAAACACAATAGTCTTATATCTCTAACTATAGTAGTGCCAAATCTATATTGGAGCACATTTCGCTTAATCCGCTTTTATACAGGGCAGAACTTAGTTTCCAACTTTGAAGATCATTTTTGTAAGTATTTATTTATACAGGTGAATAAAGTTTGATGAATTTCGTTTTCCGGTCTGGAACCACTCGGCTGAAACCCACATGCCAAAACTGTAGGTTCTGCAAAACAAAGCTACGCGCATAAATTATGGATGCGACGTACTTTGTTAGCAATAAACGGCTTCAAGGCAGACACATGTTTTCCCAACATTCAAGTATTCGCGATCTCTCTGGCCGAGATGTTCTATAGCTCACTCCCGAGCGACCCCAACCCTCTGATAAGTTCACTAGCAGACAACGACGCGAACATTAATTTAGTTCACCTCGGCCCAAACAAATTCTACGAACCACCCACATACCCCGATCCGCAACGGTAGGCGCCAAATTGTACAAAGAGCACATTTATAGTATATTCACATAATTATCAATCCCTCGGTATTTATTTAAATATTTTATCTTATAAAAGTCATACCGTTACCTCCTGCCCCCCCCCCCCCCCCCCCATATTCGTAGTATATTATTATACAATAATATAAAATATTTATCTTATAAAAGTCACACCGTTACCTCCTGCCACCCCCCATATTCGTAGTATATTATAATATAAAATATTTATCTTATAAAAGTCACACCGTTGCCTCCTGCCACCCCCCATATTCGTAGTATATTATAATATAAAATATGTATCTTATAGAACTCTCCCCGTTACCTCCTGCCACCCCCCATATTCGTAGTATATTATAATATAAAATATTTATCTTATAGAAGTCACACCGTTACCTCCTGCCAGACCCCATATTCGTAGTATATGATAATATAAAATATTTATCTTATAAAAGTCACACCGTTACCTCCTGCCACCCCCCATATTCGTATTATATTATAATATAAAATATTTATCTTATAAAAATCCCACCGTTACCTCCTGCCACCCACCATATTCGTAGTATATTATAATATAAAATATTTACCTTATAAAAGTCACACCGTTACCTCCTGCCTCCCCCCATATTCGTAGTATATGATAATATAAAATATTTATCTTATAAAAGTCACACCGTTACCTCCTGCCACCCCCCATATTCGTAGTATATTATAATATAAAATATTTATCTTATAAAAATCCCACCGTTACCTCCTGCCACCCCCTATATTCGTAGTATATGATAATATAAAATATTTATCTTATAAAAGTCACACCTTTACCTCCTGCCACCCCCCATATTCGTAGTATATTATAATATAAAATATTTATCTTATAAAAATCACACCGTTACCTCCTGCCACCCACCATATTCGTAGTATATTATAATATAAAATATTTATCTTATAAAAGTCACACCGTTACCTCCTGCCACCCCCCATATTCGTAGTATATTATAATATAAAATATTTATCTTATAAAAGTCACACCGTTACCTCCTGCCACCCCCCATATTCGTAGTATATTATAATATAAAATATTTATCTTATAAAAGTCACACCGTTACCTCCTGCCATCCCCCATATTCGTAGTATATTATAATATAAAATATTTATCTTATAACAGTCACACCGTTACCTCCTGCCACCCCCCATATTCGTAGTATATTATAATATAAAATATTTATCTTATAAAAGTCACACCGTTACCTCCTGCCATCCCCCATATTCGTAGTATATTATAATATAAAATATTTATCTTATAAAAGTCACACCGTTACCTCCTGCCACCCCCCATATTCGTAGTATATTATAATATAAAATATTTATCTTATAAAAGTCACACCGTTACCTCCTGCCATCCCCCATATTCGTAGTATATTATAATATCAAATATTTATCTTATAAAAGTCACACCGTTACCTCCTGCCACCCCCCATATTCGTAGTATATGATAATATAAAATATTTATCTTTTAAAAGTCACACCGTTACCTCCTGCCACCCCCCATATTCGTAGTATATTATAATATAAAATATTTATCTTATAAAAGTCACACCGTTACCTCCTGCCACCCCCCATATTCGTAGTATATTATAATATAAAATATTTATCTTATAAAAGTCACACCGTTGCCTCCTGCCACCCCCCATATTCGTAGTATATTATAATATAAAATATTTATCTTATAAAAGTCACACCGTTACCTCCTGCCATCCCCCATATTCGTAGTATATTATAATATAAAATATTTATCTTATAAAAGTCACACCGTTACCTCCTTCCACCCCCCATATTCGTAGTATATTATAATATAAAATATTTATCTTATAAAAGTCACACCGTTACCTCCTGCCATCCCCCATATTCGTAGTATATTATAATATAAAATATTTATCTTATAAAAGTCACACCGTTACCTCCTGCCACCCCCCATATTCGTAGTATATGATAATATAAAATATTTATATTATAAAAGTCACACCGTTACCTCCTGCCACCCCCCATATTCGTAGTATATGATAATATAAAATATTTATCTTTTAAAAGTCACACCGTTACCTCCTGCCACCCCCCATATTCGTAGTATATTATAATGTAAAATATTTATCTTATAAAAGTCACACCGTTACCTCCTGCCACCCCCCATATTCGTAGTATATTATAATATAAAATATTTATCTTATAAAAGTCACACCGTTGCCTCCTGCCACCCCCCATATTCGTAGTATATTATAATATAAAATATTTATCTTATAAAAGTCACACCGTTGCCTCCTGCCACCCCCCATATTCGTAGTATATGATAATATAAAATATTTATCTTTTAAAAGTCACACCGTTACCTCCTGCCACCCCCCATATTCGTAGTATATGATAATATAAAATATTTATCTTATAAAAGTCACACCGTTACCTCCTGCCACCCCCCATATTCGTAGTATATTATAATATAAAATATTTATCTTATAGAAGTCAAACCGTTACCTCCTGCCAGACCCCATATTCGTAGTATATGATAATATAAAATATTTATCTTATAAAAGTCACACCGTTACCTCCTGCCACCCCCCATATTCGTATTATATTATAATATAAAATATTTATCTTATAAAAATCCCACCGTTACCTCCTGCCACCCACCATATTCGTAGTATATTATAATATAAAATATTTACCTTATAAAAGTCACACCGTTACCTCCTTCCTCCCCCCATATTCGTAGTATATGATAATATAAAATATTTATCTTATAAAAGTCACACCGTTACCTCCTGCCACCCCCCATATTCGTAGTATATTAAAATATAAAATATTTATCTTATAAAAATCCCACCGTTACCTCCTGCCACCCCCTATATTCGTAGTATATGATAATATAAAATATTTATCTTATAAAAGTCACACCGTTACCTCCTGCCACCCCCCATATTCGTAGTATATTATAATATAAAATATTTATCTTATAAAAATCACACCGTTACCTCCTGCCACCCACCATATTCGTAGTATATTATAATATAAAATATTTATCTTATAAAAGTCACACCGTTACCTCCTGCCACCCCCCATATTCGTAGTATATTATAATATAAAATATTTATCTTATAAAAGTCACACCGTTACCTCCTGCCACCCCCCATATTCGTAGTATATTATAATATAAAATATTTATCTTATAAAAGTCACACCGTTACCTCCTGCCATCCCCCATATTCGTAGTATATTATAATATAAAATATTTATCTTATAAAAGTCACACCGTTACCTCCTGCCA
Organism: Odontocerum albicorne; assembly: GCA_949825065.1. Taxonomy (NCBI): domain Eukaryota; kingdom Metazoa; phylum Arthropoda; class Insecta; order Trichoptera; family Odontoceridae; genus Odontocerum; species Odontocerum albicorne. The sequence goes on along the minus strand of OX463859.1, from coordinate 31,962,555 downwards.
CCCCCCATATTCGTAGTATATTATAATATAAAATATTTATCTTATAAAAGTCACACCGTTACCTCCTGCCATCCCCCATATTCGTAGTATATTATAATATGAAATATTTATCTTATAAAAGTCACACCGTTACCTCCTGCCACCCCCCATATTCGTAGTATATGATAATATAAAATATTTATCTTTTAAAAGTCACACCGTTACCTCCTGCCACCCCCCATATTCGTAGTATATTATAATATAAAATATTTATCTTATAAAAGTCACACCGTTACCTCCTGCCACCCCCCATATTCGTAGTATATTATAATATAAAATATTTATCTTATAAAAGTCACACCGTTGCCTCCTGCCACCCCCCATATTCGTAGTATATTATAATATAAAATATTTATCATATAAAAGTCACACCGTTACCTCCTGCCATCCCCCATATTCGTAGTATATTATAATATAAAATATTTATCTTATAAAAGTCACACCGTTACCTCCTGCCACCCCCCATATTCGTAGTATATTATAATATAAAATATTTATCTTATAAAAGTCACACCGTTACCTCCTGCCATCCCCCATATTCGTAGTATATTATAATATAAAATATTTATCTTATAAAAGTCACACCGTTACCTCCTGCCACCCCCCATATTCGTAGTATATGATAATATAAAATATTTATCTTATAAAAGTCACACCGTTACCTCCTGCCACCCCCCATATTCGTAGTATATTATAATATAAAATATTTATCTTATAAAAGTCACACCGTTACCTCCTGCCATCCCCCATATTCGTAGTATATTATAATATAAAATATTTATCTTATAAAAGTCACACCGTTACCTCCTGCCACCCCCCATATTCGTAGTATATGATAATATAAAATATTTATCTTATAAAAGTCACACCGTTACCTCCTGCCACCCCCCATATTCGTAGTATATTATAATATAAAATATTTATCTTATAAAAGTCACACCGTTGCCTCCTGCCACCCCCCATATTCGTAGTATATTATAATATAAAATATTTATCTTATAAAAGTCACACCGTTACCTCCTGCCACCCCCCATATTCGTAGTATATTATAATATAAAATATTTATCTTATAAAAGTCACACCGTTACCTCCTGCCATCCCCCATATTCGTAGTATATTATAATATAAAATATTTATCTTATAAAAGTCACACCGTTACCTCCTGCCACCCCCCATATTCGTAGTATATGATAATATAAAATATTTATCTTATAAAAGTCACACCGTTACCTCCTGCCACCCCCCATATTCGTAGTATATGATAATATAAAATATTTATCTTTTAAAAGTCACACCGTTACCTCCTGCCACCCCCCATATTCGTAGTATATTATAATATAAAATATTTATCTTATAAAAGTCACACCGTTACCTCCTGCCACCCCCCATATTCGTAGTATATTATAATATAAAATATTTATCTTATAAAAGTCACACCGTTGCCTCCTGCCACCCCCCATATTCGTAGTATATTATAATATAAAATATTTATCTTATAAAAGTCACACCGTTGCCTCCTGCCACCCCTCCATATTCGTAATATATTATACAATAATATAAAATATTTATATTTGTGTACATATCTATATCATTTCTCTCTGTATGATATATACATATAAACACGTGTGGCATATAAAAATCTAAGTATTATATATTAATATGTAACGTATATGTATTTTATAACATTAATATATTTTCAAAAATCTAACCTTTCCTCTCTACCACCATATTTTTAACATTAGTTATCTGGGCGGTATGTCTACGTATATTGTTTTTTTTTTGGTACTTGTTATGTTAAATAAATAAATATAGGTTTATTAATAGCGACATAGCACGTACATTTTTAAATACATTCCAAAAACACATACCATATACTCATATATCTCAAGAATAGCAGAAAATACATTTATTAAAGAAGCTATCAAAATATCTGGGCTCATCACAACATCTCCCCGGCCGAGATACACCCTGCCAATATAGAACGAGCCCAGCCGCGAGGACCTAGAGATATTTGGTACTCGTACGAATCACAGAAACTTGTAATGTCCTATGAAGTATTGTAGTAGAAGATCTCGACCCAAAAACCGAAGTCAAGTGCAGAATTGGAACATCTCGTGCGGCTTTTAATAAAATGAGACGTATTCTGCGATGATAATCTAAACTTGAAATTTCGACAACGGTAAGTCAAATGCTACGTTTGGTCAGTGTTATTATATGGAGTGGAATCATGGACCTTCAAAGTTGGTAGTATGAACCGACTGGAAGCATTCGAAATGTGGATACACCGTAGAATGCTACGGATACCCAGGACGGATATGATCAGCAGCACAAGGGTTCTTCAAAGAGCCAAAGTTGATAGTTGCTTACTTATATTAAAATCCGAAAGGTGTCCTACTTGAGTTATGTACTTAGAAGAGCAAAGTACAAATTACTGCACCTGATCATCCAAGGCAAAATAGAAGTTCGAAGAGATGTTGGCAGGAGGCAAATCTCCTGGCTCCGCAATATACGTGATTGTACTGGCATAAGGGGCGTTGGTGATCTTTTTCGGGCTGCCGGGGACAAAGATGCCTACTCTCAGGTGATAGTCAATTGATTGGGGGGGCCTGACATGACACTGGGAAGAAGAATGTGATTGTGGAACACGTGATGAAGAGTTGTTGGATATGTTTTTGATCTTGTTGTGCGCATTATGATACGGTTGGAATTACGTATATGACAACTTGAAATTTAAGTAATAATTTAAGAAATAAGAATGAGATATATCAGCAGGGTGTTCATGTCTTAAAAATAATTTCAATAAAAATATTTATATTACGGCGTTAAGACAGAAAACTCTCTTCAAAGACGGATTCAAACCCATATTGTTTTTAAAGGCAATCCACCCGCACTAGGATGCTTTGTGCCACCAAACCAAAGTCACTATGCTATTTTTTTAATTAGCTAATATAAAAAAATATTTAAAAAAATACAGTTATAAATAATTAAAAGTTTCAATTGATTAAACTTCAAAAAATTTCGTCTCTACTCCAATTAGTTTAAAACCAAAGCCTATTTTAATGGTATCGAATACAATATTGTATTGATACCATTAAAAGATTATATCCGACACTGTCAGAACCAAAAATCTCCTTTGAACTAGCTAAATGAAGGTACTCAGGAGTATTGCTGGCAAAACTCTTCGTGATAGAGTACAAAACACAGAAATCCGAAGGACGTGCGAAGTTGAAGATATTGTCAGGTGGGGACGACAGAGAAGAAGGTTCTGGAACGAACATGTATCCAGAATGGCGGAACCAAGAGCCGTAAGAATGACCAGGAACAGTATCCCCCAAGCAAGCAGACCTCCACGACGACCTCCCAAAAAAAGGATAGACAGCTGGCAGTCGACGTCACAAGAGGCAAACAATAATGCAGGACCATAACAGGCCAACAGGCCTAAAATAAGAAGAAGAAGAATACAATATTGTCTTACGGCCACGCTCTTTAATATTTTCGCACCGCTAATTCAGATATGTAGAGAGGTGCTACATATTCGTGTATAAAGGAATTAATGTGTTATATATTTCCAAAATAATTGTCTTTTAGGCAACAAATCCGCTCCTGGAATTCCCGGTAGATGGTATTCCCCATTTATTTAAGTTCATTTCTCCACCATATTTCTTCGTGGAGATTCCCGAATTCGCATCCCCTGACCCACTTCTGCAAGTGTCTGTGCTCTATATAGAGTCCATAGACTGTGGACCATATTTCGAGGAGACCAGAGACCTGACTGGAGCATTATTCCGTTTAACAGATGTATTTCTGGAACTGGCTGAGCCTGTGTCCTATTGAAACTTCATCTGAATCAAGACAGGGGTGATAGATTTATGGTTTCGAAATATATTTTCAAAGAAACGTATTATTTTCATGAATCGAAACTTTAATACGAAACTGTCACAAGTCTAAATAACTTCGTTTTTTTTTTTAAATTTAAATCACAAACATACGCAATATGTATCCATCGTTTTAACTATGTTAAAAATATTTAGTTTTGTGTTCCTGATAAATATTTGAGGTACAAAAATATTTATTTATTTAACACTTTTATTGCAAATACAATCTGGCGGGATTATTGTCAGACGGCAATCTCTTCCAACCAACCAGACAAAAGCAAAAGAAGCAAGTTACGTGGTCGCATAAATCATTCGAATGACTATCCATCCGCACGGAATCCATAAACACATACATGAGCATATATACCCACAAACCCCACAAAGACGGACAATCCCCCGAACTTTATTTTTCCTATAAAGTGAGATATCATCAATCAAAAGGAAAAGAAGGGATGGTGGAGAGGAAATGAAAAGAAAAATCAGGAATGAAACACGTTATTTTACTGACTTGAAATTAAGAGTTTTTTCAGTCGCTTCTTAAAGCATGCCAAGTACGGAGCGAGTCTTATATTGGTTTGTAACTGATTCCAGAGTCTCACTGCATGGACAGTAAATTACAACGTAAAAAAAAGAGGAGCGGTGAATTGGAAAGGCCAATAGACAATCTTTGTTTGAGCGTAGCGCTAATCCATGATTGGAAAGACGCTGAAATTTTTCGGCGAGATAAGAAAGGCGGCGGGACAGTTAAGGATATTATACAATAGAGACAGTATGTGAATTTAGCGTCTATTTCTAGCATTCAACCAGTTCAATGCCTTCTTGTATGAAGTTATATGATCGTACTTTCGTAGGTTGAAAATAAATCTTAGACACACATTTTGAAGACGCACTTGTTATGTTTGGTCCTTGTACGAGTTAGGGAAACCTGTAATGTGCAAAGGACCTGAAAAAAATTGAAAAATGGAGTTTAAATTAATAAATAAATCTTCGAGAGTCATGTTACAGGGTCTCACTCCATGGAGAGTAAAGGACTGATTTATTTAAAAACAATTTGTCAAGTGCTTTTCCTTTGTTACGAGGACTATCCTGTTTAAATAGAGCCTCGGATATTAACATCTATAAAGTATTTTGAGCAATGGGTGTTGGTTGTTTCAGCTTCTTTCAATCAACCATAAAGGTATTTCAATCATCCATAATACCGTAAGTGTAAATCAAAATGGAACCTCTTCAAGAATTAATTTTGAATGGGAATATAATCCACGTCTACCAAATTGGAAGATACGTGTTATAACGTTTTCGGATTGCTCATTATTGAGAGGCAAAATGATGTATGAATAATATTTATAACTCATTTTGCAAAAAAAAAAAAAACGATTTGTGACAGTATTGTTGTAAAACTGCGATAATATATTTATGTCGAGGGATGAAAGAAATTCATAACTCGATATTTTTCATCAAAACACATTTCTTATTTTTGAAAAATATGGTTTAATTTTCAGCGTCATTATTTAATGGTAATGTTGCTTGGTTAATGTACCCGTCGTCCCAGTTTCGATTTACTTTCAGCAAATATAGAACAGAGGTTGTGTTTTTTTCCGTTGCTTTGCATAAATTTTCAAAGCACGATTTAGCACCAAAATAGAGCTATAAATATTTTTCAGACGTTAGGCCAAAACAACATTTTTTATAGGAATGATTTTTTTTATTATAATTTTTAAAGTAACTACAAAACGTGTCACATATTTAATGAAAAACTGTCAGAACTATTTCTAAATGGACGTTTAAATGTTTAAATTTTGCCAAATTATATAGGAGTAAGATATTAATTGATATTTTTCCTTATCAAAGTTTTAATTTATATTATTCGGGTGAATCTGTGTTTGATAGATGTTTCTTCGTATAGTAGAATTTTGAGGTCGATTTGGTATTTTTATTGAATAAATTGATTGTTCCGAATCGATCCAATAAGGCGGAGTATTAATACAAGGCTTTTGCAATTGCTGGTCCTGTGGCGTGGAATGGTTTGTCTCTTAGGCCTCGGCCACACAGGTAGGAACCTCGCTTGGTGATTAGAGCTACGCTGCGAGCTAGGTGACATATCCTAGCGAACCAACGCACCGTATACTATCGCAATGGCCACACTGCACGCTTCCCGCCACGGTACGTGATTATTAGTCACCTAGTGAGTATCGTAGCGTACAGGCGTGTTGGTTAATTTTATTGTTTCACCAAATGATTTTACAAGATGGAGGACGTTTTATTCCGCAATTCTTTGTAGAGAAGTTGAAACTATCCACGAGTACTTTTAGATAAATTAACATTATGCACCCAACAAGTTCGAATTTGAGATGTTCGAAATTTTAAACTTAAATTCTCTGAGATAAATAGCTTTCTGGTTAGTTTTGAGAGTGGCATCGTTTGTTGACACAACCGCTCCCAAATGTCAAATGAATTTGTGCGAAGCACTTTGGTGTAGCCAAACCTGAAGTCACCTAGTCTATAAGTCACGTAGCATCTAGCTTAGCACTAAGCGAATCGCTTTGGTGTGGCCTTGGCCTTAATGTTAGAGATTTGGTTGGCGTGTAGAGTTTTAAAATCACTTGAAGGCAATCATTTTTGTAAGGTCTGACCAAAATGTATGATTATATCGCCTGTTGAGAATCATAGTGGCGAAACTACAAAAAAATAAATTTTCTAGTTAAGACCTCCAAATGGCACTAAAATGACTCATTTTTTACGTGCGTAAGTGGCGAAAGTATATTTCAACTCCTTGAAGCGTCGAGCGGGAGATATGGGACGATTTCGGTCAGCAGTGGAGAGATTTTTGTGATATATGTGTTTACCAGATGTTCGTCTTGATGTACTGACTTAGAAATTTCTAGAGACTCTAATCTGTCCAATTTATTTCCGTTACTACTGATATGAAACTTCCGTTACTACTGATACTGATATGTTTTGCAAACAGCAACAAAACTTATTTATACTCCCCTGATGATGAGGTGAAAGCCTTGAAACTATTAGGGTTATACTTTTATGTTATATTAAGTGGAATAAACAATGTTTTTACATAACAAAATACAAAAGGAGCACAAACAAAACAAAAGTTGTGTTTGTGCTCACCTGATGATAAGATGAAAGCCTTGAAACCGGTAGGGTTATACCGTTACATAAAGTGGAATAAACAGTGTTTGATAAAACAAATTACAATGTATTTAGACTTCCACAATGTCAATGACTTAATTATAAATAATATATGTATTTACTGTAAGATCTTATATTTCTGTATAGATTCGTGCTCTAAATTTCTATTAATCGACCGTAAATAAGCAAGTCCAAACATTTCGTAAAATTACTTTGGTATATTTTGGAACTAGACATTTATGACTACAATGAACAACCTTTATAACTCTAAAATAAGCTCTTTGCGGAATTGAGATAGCTATAAAATATGGTAATTTCAAAAGTTTCAATGCTACTGTGTTATAACTCGAAATTGTTATTTCTGCAGTAGAAATGTAGACTAAGTAAAAGAAGTGTCACATTTCAAAATATAGCAGTAAATTTAAAAACAAAAAGATGAAGCTTTTTATTAACATCCATAGATGGCTTATGTCTGTCATTTAGATGTTACAGAGGAACAGCTGGACAAATTACAGCGTCTTCAAAATGTTTGTCTAAGATTTATTTTCAACCTACGTAAGTACGATCATATAACTTCATACCAGAAGGCATTGAACTGGTGGAATGTTAGAAATAGACACCAAATTCACATACTGTATATATTGTATAATATACTTAACTGTCCCGCCGCCCCCTCTTATCTCGTTAAAAAATTTCAGCGTCGTTCCAATCATGGATTAACGCTACGCTCAAACAGAACTTCTTTATTGGCCTTTCCAGTTCACCGCTCCCTTTTTTTACGTCGTCCTTTACTGTTCATGCAGCGAGACTCTGGAATCAGTTACAAACCAATATAAGACTAGCTCCGTCCTTGGCATGCTTTAAGAAGCGACTGAAAAAACTCTTAATTTCTAGTCAATAAAATAACGTGTTTCATTCCTGATTTTTCTTTTCATTTCCTCTCCACCATCCCTTCCTTTTCTTTTGATTCGTGATATCTCACTTTATATGAAAAATAATGTTCGGATGATTGTCCGTCTTTGTGGGGTTCGTGGGCATATACCATAATAGTATATGCTCATATATGTATATGTATATGTATATATGTATATGTATATATGTATATGTATATATGTATATATTTATATCATATATGTATATCATAATAGTATATGCTCATAATAGTATATGCTCACGTATGTGTTTATGGATTTCGTGAGGATAGATAGTGACTTGAATGATTTATGCGACCATGTAATTTGCTTCATTTACTTTTGTCTAGTTGGTTGGAAGAGATTGCCGTCTGGCAATAATTCCGTCCGATTGTACAATATTTATAATAAAAGTGTTAAATAAATAAATACTTTAGTGTCATATTTCTAATTTAGACTTTTTTCTTTTCATACATACATAGAATCATACCATTTCCCTGTCAGGGTAGACAGAAAATACACAGCACCAGACTTTCATATCTCCACACATATTTCGCCTCTTCTACATCCATACAATTCCTAAGATTTCACTCACTTTTATATTTTCGTCTTTCAAAATATCATCTCTTGACCCAACTATGATTTCCTTGGTTTTCCGTTAAAACGCTTTCCACACACATTGGCACTATATATTTGTTTTTTTATTATTTCTTCATTCATTCTACGACGCCCAAACCAGAATGCTCTTCTTTATTATACTCAACAAATCAGCCTTGAGTTCAAATTCATCCCTATCCACTTTATTCTGTCATACATTGTCATCCCAAATTATCTTCTTAATGCAAGTTTGTCTTTATAATTTATTCAGCTCCTTTCAGTATTTTTTTCACATTCACGTTTCCCTCCTATACATAAAACTTCGTACTATAATACTGTTTTGAACTATCATCTTAACATATTTCGATTTTGTCTGATTCGAGTATAGTTTAATCCGCAAATTATCCACCGAGATCTGGAAGCTATCAAGCTCCGAAAATTCATTCAACAAGGTCATTCCATGTGTGGGTGAGGCTGCTGTTAATTGATTATTTCGTAAATTCGGCACCAAATATATTGTTACTTCAAGATTGCATAGATAATTGTCCAGTTCTTTAAACAAGAGTTTTTCAATCAACAAAAGGATTTCAATCAACAAAGGGATTTCAATCAATAAAGGGATGCCAATCAACAAATCAATACTTAACTGGAAGTAAAAAAAAAAGTTTTATCCCTTTAGACTAATCTTTCAAATGAATTATTTTAATATTAATTGATCTAGTTCTTTTAGGCAGTTTCATGAACCGCTGAAATATTTTCGGCTGAAAGGTCTGTATAAATTCGCGCAGGCTTCTTTATGTTCCATTTTTCTCGAATCTCTTCACTAAATTGTTAATTTTTTGCTCGCTTGGGTGTTTATGAGAACCGATGTGGTTTAACGGTTAGAATTCACGCTATACAAACTAGCGCCACATGTTCGATTCTTGACGAATTCACTTCCGGACTAATTTTATTCTCATTTTATCTAATTTCAAATTTACTACAACTTATATGCTGCTTATTATAAATTCTAATTCTACTATTAAGCAACACAAAAACAGCGCAATATAAAATCTAAATATCGAAAGGCTTGAGCAGATAAAACCTGCCGGTCGTCTTTGAAGTTTCATCTCCTTGCCATCAGAACTTTGAGTGGAATCTGTCAAGAATGTTCGCAATAAACCAAATGTTTGCAATAAACCAATACACTGCAGGCATCTTCCATCCACAAGATCTTACAATAATATTTGATTACGAAGAATAATCTATCGAATCGAATATGCGGACCGACAATATCGCAAATTTTGCGAGATGTATTTTTTATTGAACGTGAATTTTCGTAGTAATTTTTATTATTTAAATACGTTCATGCACTGTGTTTGACTTCAAGACTAAAATAACAACGGATTATAAAGGTTTTTATTTTAATTAGATTCAATAAAATACTTCTGGGGAATTAATCAAGGCTGTCACACAAAACCCTATCATTTATAAATAATACCAACGATTTATATCATAATTACTAGTTATTAGACTTCTACTTATTTTCCTTTAATTACGAATATGCCCCCTTTAATTAATTAATTCCAGTTGCATTACTAAAACCCTGGATGTTACAATGTATAATTTTTACTCCGGTAGCTCAGTGTAGGTAAAACAAGGCTATATAAGATCTCAAGATGTCGTGGGAAGAAGTAGTCAGTCGTCTGTACTTGGGTAGGTAGAAATACATAATGAAACACATATTTGCTGTTAAATAGTTATATATTTGATCCTGACGAGCTGATACCTCGTCAGGAAACTTAAATTGGGCAGATTACTCTCTGATACTCCGCTATCCTTTCAAATGGACAGACAGTCGAAGTAATTTTCTTATCAGGGGTAATTTCACAACAGTCCGTTGCGGAATTGTGCCAATTCTCAAAGATTAGATATCGCCAATCTCTAGATTTACTCAAATATCACCATAAAATGACAAGCAAAGAGGATAAATAAGATTCACCTTACTTCAATACAATAACACAATGTATTTTCCCAGATTCGCTTCAGGTGTAAGACCAGGTTGACTCATATATGACCCTCTGACCTTATACGGCTACTGCAGGACCGTTGAAGTGAAGAAATCCCCACAGTATGGTTGGTGGGCGTCAATTCGTGCCGTAATACAGTCACACGATTCGTTCCGGTCCTGAAGATTTCAGAACCTTGCGTGCACTCGATATTGCTGACAGAATCAGCTAACTTTGACCCGAGATTGAGTTGTACGTCTATCTCGAGATCGTCGTTTGGATAACAATCCAGAATCCGCTCAATAAAAGATGGAGGTCAGGTGATAAATGTCTGTTGTCAAATATAACCATAAAAAATATTTGACATTTGGCAATCCTAACTTTAAAAAATCCTAAAGATACTTTTGAAAAACTAATGTGTTTTTTTTTAATAAAAGAAATGCTTGAATTTTAAACGATTTTCTCTTTATTGTAATTAATTTTCAATGATTATTTTGACTGAATTTATGGGGGAAGGGGACTAATAAAATATATGCTATAAAGGAGCAGCTAGCCTACAAATGTTATTCCCCCTTTCTAAACTCATAAATTCATGTAGCTTACATAATAAAAATAAAAGTAGGACATCACCAATCAAATGAACACGAAATTGATGGTAGAGAGGAAAGAAAATTAGAAATGAAACACTGTTTAGCGTATGTCCTAGTAGGACGTGCTGATGATGATGTTGTTGACATCGCTGTATTCGCTTTAGTCGAATTCTGTGTTCCTTTTCGTTCGAGGTCATCAATTTAGCGGTATGCTTTTGTCGTACGTCGTGATGATTATGATTTGTTTTGTATTTAAAATAAAATACGTCGATTCAGGAATGCGGGAAGTGAGAGTGAATAATCAATAAATAGTAAACAACGATGAATGGTCAAGTGAATAATAATAAGTGATTTTTATTTGTCGATAAGTAGGTATATATACAATTTCAGAACGGGGCGCGTGAATGCGTCCGCAGTATATCTTGATCTCACTCCTGTGCGTGCCGAGGTGGTCGCAGACGTTGCCAATGATATAGTGGGTAGAATATTTATTGCCGAAACGGTGAGACAACGCGATGCGTTCTCTCTCTACCGTGGAATGCAACGTAAATATTATTTGCGTCTAAACAATATTGACGTTCTGATATGTGATCTTTGTACATATTCAAAGGTTGATTCATCGGTCGTTGACCGTGCATGTTGACAATATTTAGGGATGTCGGTATTCCCTACAACTGTATTACTGATTTAAAATTATGAGTTTTTTCAGTCGCTTTTTAAAACATGCCAAAGACGAAGGAAGTCTCACATTGGTTTGTAACTGGACGATGTAGTAAAAGAAACGACAATATTTTTATACATAACCTTAAGTCTTTAAACCTTTATTTATCTTACATAAATCTGTCCGATGCTCTGGACATCTTAAGCAACATCAAATACAGATGCAGTCTGCAACTGAATTAGGTCAGCGCTACTCTCCCGGATGCTGAATGTGGAGGAAGGAGATATTTTGGGGTGGTTTACACCTGAAACTTTGCTCCGGAGTCCTGTAGCCTGAAACCGTACAGAATTCTTGGTATGGGGTTGAAAATGGGTGCGTTATTAATATCGAATTATTTCGTTACTTTAAACTCCAAACGTTTCATAACGTCGCGTTCCTTGACTTTCAGTTACAATAAAGATAGCCTTTTAAAGTGCTTGCCGAACGTATCGGGTTCAATTAATGGAATCTTTCTGTTTAATTTCAATAAAAAAATTCAGCTGATGCTTTCTGTGCAAAGGTTTTTTTTTAGAATTGAGTTTACGTGATATTATCATGTAAAAATAATAGAGTTCAAATTTTATTATGACGAACATCAAAATTTTCGTAACAACGAATATTTTTTGTTCGATTTAATGAACGTACATAAAATGATATGTTCAACGAATCCCGTTTGATCGAAATAAAAATTTCGTTATAAAGAAATATGTTTCGGTCAAAACGCCGCTGAGGAAATCCAAACCAACGTGCTTGTTGACACAATCAATATTTAACGAATCGCTAGTGAATTTGGACGTTCAAATCAAAATATAAAAAACCAGATGCGTGAGACTCTCGCGCGGTAGAAGTGAAACTTCTTAGCTCCTAATTATTAATAATAATAATTAATTATTATTATTAATTATAATCATTATTTGGCTCTCGTGACATACAACGGGGTACCGAATTCAATAAAGACAAACGGGAGCCAAAATTCAGACAGTGGATCGGAGCATGATTGTTATTGCGACAGGAGTTTGAGTGCTTAGACTTTGCAGAAGGGATGACTTGAAGCAACATTTTGTGGAACTCTCGAGTGTTGTGTATGCTTCTTGGGATTGTGTATGGGATATTGGTTTTTGGTATTTTTGTAATGAGGCGAGGAAAAGTATGCGAGGTCTGACTCGCGTGATACATACATGTAATCGAGTCTCACTGTTTATGAAGATGATAAAAGTTCGCAACATGAAAGTCTCCTGCACAATGTACTGGAGGAAATGATTGAGGGATCGATTGGCAGAGGGCGTCCTCGCCGAGAGTATCTGGAGCAAATATGCCACGATATGGACTGCAACTCCTATACAGAGCTCAAGAGGATCGCTGAAGACCGAGCGGAGTGGAGGAGGAGATGCAGAGCTTTGCTGCTAACCAATCCTCAGGATTGAAACTGAAGAAGAAGAACAATTTACAACCGGGTATTGTATAATCTACAATCGGAAAAAAGCATTTACTTATTTATTATTAAGATACAGGCAAAATTCCAGTTCACTGGGGATATGATAAATAAAAGACAGAAACCCCAGATCCATACAAATTGTGCGTCAACTTGAAAAAATTGTCATGTTTAACTAAATAAATAAATTATAAATAATAAATAAATATAAGTTTATTGATAGCAACATAGTATGTACATAATACATTTAAATATACTTCAAGAACACATAAATAGCAGAGAATACATTAAAGACAGAAGCTATCAAAAGGTCTGGACTCATCTAATAACATCCCTTCGGCCAACATACACCCCACCAATATAAAGCAAGCCCAGCCACGGGGACACCAGTTGTTTTTCAGCACACACCCTTGCACATGTAGAATAAGAGGAAGAGAGAAAAAAAGAAAACACAGAAAATAAATCGATTACAGAAAAATAAACGAATCCACAAATACCGCATCAGATCAATTCAAACAAACAAAACAAAATCACAGCAATCCCTTAGTTGCTGCCCTGGGGGCTTAGGAGAGTAAATCCGACCTACCCTTCCGTTTTAAGCCCAAGCTCCCGAAGCATTATCTGTTGCATGACTAGTCCACCTACAGTATTAGCTGGGACGACCAAGGTCTGAGTGAATGTGATGGAATACAAGTAGCCTGAACGAGTGGACTGGTTTTTTGCTAAATAATTAGTGTAAGAATTGTTATCTAGTTATAAGAAGTATGTAGGTGTTAATTATTTCTAAGATCTTATATATTAAGATTGAATAAATAAAATAAAATGATATGTAGGAAAATAAGATTAAATAAGTGCATAAATTATAACATATAATTAAGATTAGTTAAGTAATAAATTTGTATACTATATAGGTATAGCCTTGACAAATGTTTGTACAATAATTTATTTATTTATTTAACACTTTTATTGCAATACAATCTGGCGGGCTTATTGCCAGGCGGCAATCTCTTCCAACCAACCAGACAAAAGTAAATGATGTAAGTTACGTGGTCGCATAAATAATTCAAATGACTATCCATCCCCACGAAATCCATAAACATATATGTGAGAACATGCCCACAAACCCCACAAAGACGGACAATCACCCGAACATTATTTTTCATATAAAGTGAGATATCATCAATCAAAAGGAAAAGAAAGGATGGTGGAGAGGAAAGGAAAAGAAAAATCAGGAATGAAACACGTTATTTTACTGACTAGAAATTGAGAGTTTTTTCAGTCGCTTCTTAAAGTACTTTGTTTAATATTTTTATTTTATTTATTCAATCTTAATATCTGTGGACATGATAAGGTTTGCTGACGATATTGCTATGGTTGCTGAAAGTGAAGAGGAACTACAAGAGGCCTTAACAACTATGGAAAGCATTCTTCAAAATAACTACAGTATGAAGATAAATAAAGACAAAACAAAGCTGCTGACTGTAGGCCGAGCGCAGCACCAGATGAGAATAGTGATGTCGGGTAAACCACTAAAGAACACCAAGGAGTTTGTCTACCTCGGGAGCAAAATAACATGGGACGGTCGGTCCAAGAGCGAGGTCGACAGCCGTATACATCAGGCTAGACTTGCATTTAATAAAAGGTCGAAAATAATAGAATCAAATAATATAGACCTAAAACTGAGAATACTCCTCATCAAGACCTATGTATGGAGTATCTTGATGCACGGCTGCGAGACATGGTGCCTATCCGAAAGAGATAGACGAAGACTAGAGGCTTTTGAGATGTGGTCCTATAGAAGACTATTAGGAATTTCCTGGAGAGACCGCATCACAAATGAAGAGGTTCTCCAACAAATCGAAGGAGGAAGGCACCTGCTCAGGATCCTGTCCGAAAGGCGTGCAAGATGGATCGGTCATATAACACGACAAGAGGGCCTCTTGCATTCCATAATGGAGGGTATGACCGAGGGGACAAACTCTAGGGGACGCCCACGCCGAGAGTACCTGGAGGCCCTGTTGGTGGACGTGCGCTGCTCAACATATACAGACTTAAAGA
This sequence comes from Odontocerum albicorne, assembly GCA_949825065.1. NCBI lineage: Eukaryota > Metazoa > Arthropoda > Insecta > Trichoptera > Odontoceridae > Odontocerum > Odontocerum albicorne. The sequence goes on along the minus strand of OX463859.1, from coordinate 31,947,224 downwards.
GAGCCGCACAGGACAGGGGGGAATGGAGGAGAAGAGTTCAAATTGCTGCGAACCAGTCTTAGGACTGCAACCACGGAAGGAATATATGTGATCTTAATTTACTTTGTTTAATAATAAAATTAAAAAGACGCACAAACAAATAAAGGTTCCTTGACAGCGACACACAAACACATGTGTACATATGATATATAACATACGAGTATATAGTCAATCCCTTCCGAGTATCGCACATACATCTCAAAATAAACTGCAGAAAATGCATTTAAGAGAGAAGACATTGAAAGGTCCAGGCTTATCCTACAAACAAATGTTGCTTAAGAAAATGCAGTGCATTCAAAATAAAAATATTATTATAGTCTTTGAAAAAACAATAATATCTAATTTCTACAAATTTTAACTCTGAAACCAAACATTTTTTTTCGTTCTTTATATTTCTCCTATATTTATGGTACTACAAGTGATGGATAGCTTGTTCGGAGTTTCGGTCCGATGGTAGGACACCTTACTCCTTCATCGGATAAGTTCTGACTGTTAAGATATTTATTGGAAATTGGCAGGATCTTTTTGGGAATCGGGAAAGGATAGGTTTGTGGTAATTGTTTTGATTTTATGAATGATTATGAGAAATTATAAACGATTAAATACATATATAAATATGATGATATATACATAATATTAAATACAAATATACATAAATTTGTATCGTCACACACTGTTTTGTATTGAATGGGTGAAAAAAAAATGAATTGTGAATAAATTATAAGAATGAATATAGTATATGTAGATAAGTAAATGAGTGGGGAAATGTGTGTGACTTTTATAAATATATTAAGGTGTAGAAAATGTTTATTGAAGGTGAGAAATGCGGTTGCCTATGGGGGTAAACTGTCTGCCGGAGGAATTATCGATGATGGGGTGTTCAGAGTGACAATCGGGGGGTCATTTGGGGTGATGATTAGAGTTAAAGAGGGGGGGGGTCGGGGGGATGTTTCGCAATATTGATTTCGGACGAGTGTGTCTGTAACTGGTGTTCGCGTTGTAGTTATCTAAGGCTTTTATGACTGGGTTGGGATGACGGGATATAGAGCTGTAGAACCTTTCGGCCAGAGCGCGCATATGTTCGGGGATAGTATGTAGTTTGGTATCTGCGTGGAGTCTTGAATTACGGACGATGTAGGGTGCTTTTAAAATTATGCGGAGGGCTTTGTTTTGAATGATCTGAATGTGATGTAGCGTTGTTTTCTTCGCGTGGCCCCAGACCGGAAGGGCGTATGTCAGTTGCGGTCTGACGATCGCTTTATATAGGTGGAGTTTAGTGCGCGTGCTAAGTTTGCTGTATTTACTGATCAAGGGAAATAATGATTTGAGTGTTCCGTGAGCTTTTGATTTGATATTGAGGGCTTGTTTATGCCACGAGAGTCTACTGTCTAATGTGAGGCCTAGGTATTTTACGTGTTTTGACCATGGGACGCTCTGGCCGAAGAGTTTAAGAGTTCTGACGGGTTTGATGTATCTGCGTGAGAAGCGGACTGCTGTGCTTTTGGTGGGATTTATTTTGATCTTATGGTACTACGAGTATAACGAAATATTTTTTTGTGGTTCCATGCGTTTCATAATCCTAGGATTTAACCTTCATGCGTCACTTACACACATGAATACCAAATGAAACATGTTTTTCAGGCACGCTCTAATTTCATTAAATTTCAAAGCAATCAAATTTAACGGAAGCTGTCAAAAATAGTAGAACACTCGATTTGTTCTGATTCCGTCATTTATGTTATAATTCCGTCATGTTCGTTCTCTAATCAGTTAAGTGCTCTTATATACAATACGATCCAGGTTTATTCCAAAATTTTTAAAAATACAGTGACTTGCATGAATAGAAATTAATAGCAATTAATTCAGACTAGTTGCAACCCGTGAAATATTCACGGGAGTAAAACAAATTCTTCATTTATGAAAATATATATTCATAAATGTAAAATTTGTTTATATACGAGTATATACATCATTTATACATCGTCCCCTTTTACACCGGTTCAAAAATTGTTAGCTAGGTATTTAAAATTCGTTCAGTATCACGGACCCACCGAGATTCAAATTTGGAATTACTTTCGGAGACAATCCAAGTATTCCTCTCTCGCTCTCTTGTATTCAAAATTCAATTTTCGTATTCTTTCTTTGGCGACAACCGTCGTACAGGCTTTGGCCTATTTGTATTATGATTTTTTAATTTAATTTATTTCACCTGGCGTGTTTATTGCCATGTGGTAATCTCTTCCAACCAATCAGAAATATTTTTTAATGGGCCTAAGTGAAAACCAGACTAGAATTCTATTTAAAAAAATCTGGGTCCCAGCGGGGATCGAACCCACAACCTCCGGATCGGCAGACATGCGTCTTACCACCAGGCCACGGAGGTCGTCATTGGGTGTTAACATAAGTTGTGTCAGTTTTTTTTTCAAATTTAAAAATGAGCACCAAAAGTAAAACAAAATGGTAAAGGTAATAATTCGACAATTTTTGCTGGTTTGCTCGCGCGTCATTGAGCTACGTATGGTCACAAGCAAAGGTCCCTTTACCGCGTTATTACTGATTTAAGATGGCGGTATACAGTCATGTGACTACAATTCATCTGCTCAACCAATTCTACGGTGGTTTGAAGGAGATCTTCATGAATAATATGGTTTAAGCGGTCCTCATCGAAGTCCACTTGTCATCCGGAACGCTCCATGTCTTTCAGGTCGAAATTACCGTCTTTGAAACGCAAAAACCATCGACGAGCTGTCCTTTAATTCATAGCATCTTCACCGTTCACTTCGCAAATATCGCGAGCAGCTTTGGGGGCTTTATTCTCTCGATTGAACACGAACAGAAGGAGGTGTCGAAAATACTCACTTTCATCTACTTGACATTCCATTTTGAAGGTTTGTAATCAAATAAAATAATATGTGTAACGTAAAAGCAAACACAATATCTCGTAGGGCAGAATTTTTTTTTTCGAATGACGTATAACCTTTACCATTTTGTTTTACTTTTCGTGCTCATTTTTAAATTTGAAAAAAAAAACGGACACAACTTATGTTAACACCTAATATTTTAGTATCAAATTTGATGTTGTTCCACTAAAAACAAATCTAAGTTCTTTACCACTATAAAACAAGTCTTCGACAATTACGTAAGTCTATTTGGTAAAATTTGGTAATATTTTGTGATATACATACATATATTGAACTTAAATATACATATTAATATTAAATAATTTTAAACAATGACTTTGTAATTTATTATTACTACTGCTTTTTTGTATCTTCATGTTAGTTTAAGACAAAGTTTAGTAGTTTTTGTCAATAATTTTAAAGTACTTGAATAACTTGTTATGTGTTCGTTTGTATATAAAAGACACTGTTGTGTCATTAATTAAATAAACAAATAAAGTATGTTAGTGGAAAGTGGATGTGGAAAAGACTGCAAGGAACCGTAGAAATGGATGTACTGAGAATAATACACGGGTTGACAATGTATGATAAAATACGGAATAAAGTTATTTGGTATGAATATGATCTTAAAATTATCTAAGATGGTTTGGACGTGTAGAACGAATGTATAAAGAAAGACTAACAAAATAAATATATAATTCAAATTAAGAGTAATAAAAGAAGGTGAAATGAAGACATCAGAAATGAATGCAGGAATAAAATTAATGTATAATATTAAGTAAGATGCAGAAAAGAGCTTTAAAGTGGTTTGAACATGTGGAAAGAATGAATGATGTCATAATTACTAAGCGAGTATACAAGTCAGAATTGCAAAGTGTGCATGAAAGACATAGACAGAGGAAAAAATGTGACAACACTAAATGTACCAGATTTTGAAGAAAGTTAAAGTGACTGGTATGAATAATAGAATATTGTACGGGACGAGATGTATGAAGGGGGAGATGGCGAAAGTTGTGTGCTTGGATAGAAAAATTTAGAGATCCGTTCTCTCTGCCTACTCCGCCAGGAACACGGCGTGATGATATGTATGTATGTAAATGAAAATAGAAAGCGTGGTAAAAAAAGACCAAGGAAAGTATGGTTAGATCAAGTGAATGGTATTTTGAGAAAAGGATACAAAAAATAGAAATCGTGGAAGTTTTATAAGATGTATACTCGTATGTTGCATAATATATACGAGCGTCATTCAGAAAGTAAGGTTACAACATTTATGTAGGATCGAAAAATGCTTGTATTTAATTGAAATTCACAGGATACTTTACAAATATATTAAACTATTTTTCAACGTAATCGCCGTTGAGATCGAGACATTTCTGTTGTCAGGGTACCAGCTTTTGTATGCCAGTGTCATAGACCTCCGCCGCCAGCTCTTTCAACCACTTCTTCACAGCTTCCTCGACCTCCTGATCGTTGGAAAAATGTTGGGGTGTAGTGACACACCCACGTCTCATCCCTCGTCACGATCGAGTCCAGCAAAGCTTCTCCCTCCTGTACGAAACGATCCAAAAATTCACGCGCGGCGGTCACGCGATTTTGACGGTGCTCCGGTGTAAGCATTCTGGGCACCCATCTCGCACACAACTTCTTGTAACCAAGTTTTTCCGACACATTATTACCAAGAAGACTTGTCAAAAAATTATTTGTGAAGATCATCAAGCGTCACACGGTGGTCATTTCGCACTTGTTCTTCAATTTTTTGCAGAAATTCGTCAGAAATCACTGCCTTGCCTCGTCGTGAGTATTAGAACGGCCTTTTCTGAACAACCTAACCCACTTCGTGACATGTTGTCGACTCATCATATCACTACCATAAATTTTCACGAGCTTCCGATGGATATTCGCGGCGGTATTGTTCTGCAAAGTCAAAAAACTGATGACCGCGTGGGTCTCGCACGGACGAGAGTTGGCGAGAGCGCACGACAACCTCTCCATCGGAAGAATTTACTGTGACTGAACAAAAGGCCCGACAAACACGCGGAATCAAATAAACTGACCGTTAGGATCCTCCCTACACGTCAGGTGCATCAACTTTGAAACAAAAAATTCCCCCCGGCCTCAGGAGCCCTTGTAACTTTAGTTTCTGGATTACCCTCGTATATAGAAATTTCCCTCCTATGCATCAAAGTTGGCACCAAAATTCTATTGTGGGCTATCAAATACTATCTTAGCAAGTTTTGATATTAGGTCCTTACATATGAAATTGGCGTTTTGCCGTACTGGCAACTTTGATCTCAAATATCTTCTCTTTGGTTAGGAATTCCAAATTAAAATTTATACAGCTATTTACTCAAGTATTTGTGTTTCGAAAATTATAATTCATTTGTTTTTTCCTCAATTGTTTTTTTTCTTTGCGTCACTCAGTTTACAAAATGGAAAACTTGAAATATCGCGTTATTTACGAGTACGAGTTCCACCGTGGCACCAGTGCTGCAGAAACGGCTCGAAGGATTAATGATGTGTATGGCGACGGTGCCGCAAAAGAAAACACAGTGCGTTTTTGGTTCCAACGTTTTCGTTCTGGAAATTTCGACCTGCAGAAGAAGCCCCGTGGACGGCCGGAGACCAAAGTTGATAATGAAGAATTGAAGGCTATTGTGGAAGCGGATCCATCGCAAACCACGTCCGAGTTAGCTGCAGGCTGCGGTGTTAGTGATAAAACTGTTTTAATCCACTTGAAGCAAATTGGGAAGGTGAAAAAGCTTGAAAGGTGGGTACCTCACGAATTGAGTGAAGCAAATCAACAAACGCGCGTTGACTGCTACGTTGCATTACTCAACCGGCACAATAATGAAGGGATTTTGAATCGAATCATTACCTGTGATGAAAAGTGGATCCTGTATGATAATCGGAAGCGCTCATCGCAATGGCTGAACCCTGCCGAACCAGCCAAACCATGCCCCAAGCGAAAATTGACTCCAAAAAAGTTACTTGTGAGCGTTTGGTGGGCTAGTGCTGGTGTCGTTCACTACAGCTTTCTTAAATCTGGCCAGACGATTACGGCAGATGTCTATTGTCAGCAACTGCAAACCATGATGGAAAAGCTAGCTGCTAAACAACCGAGGCTGGTTAATCGCTCTAGGCCACTGCTGCTTCATGATAACGCTAGACCACACACTGCACAACAGACGGCTACCAAATTAGAAGAGCTTCAATTGGAATGTCTAAGACATCCACCGTACTCTCCGGACCTTGCCCTAACAGATTACTATTTTTTTCGAAATTTGGATAACTTCTTGCAAGGGAAAAAATTCAACTCCGATGGGGCAGTCCAAACCGACTTCAAAGATTTTATTGATTCCCGTCCGAATGGTTTTTTTAGTAAAGGGATCGATGAACTACCTATGAGATGGCAAAAGTGCATAGATAGCAATGGTACATACTTTGATTAAATAAATATATTATATTAAAAAAAATCAACTTTATGTTCCTCCCAAACAAAACGCCAATTTCATATGTAAGGACCTAATATTAACCTCTATATGTAAGCTACGTAAAAATGAATAAATTCAATCATTCTTGTACCGAGTGAATTTATAATATATTGATGGTGTTTGGAGAAGATTTCAGTATATATAAATGTATGTTTTTTGAATGAAATTCGTAATAAATTGATTATAAGGAATTTCGTACCTTGAAAATTCTTTTTATTGACGAAATGATACATTTGTCTATTGGAAAAGTAAACGAACAATTATTTACACCTCCTGTGGCCCAGCATCTTTTGTTGGCCTCTTCCCATTATCACCTCTCAAACCTATAAAGAAGGGCTCGAGGGCAAGTTTCTCAAATTGAGGGGTTGATCGAGCAACCGGGCCGGACCTATTGAAACAAATAGCCAACACATGTTTACGGATGTTCTATCCCTGGTTTGCTTGCTCGAGAAGTAACATATTATTATAAGTAACATCTTAATGTTTTTATTTCCTAAATTTAATTGTCAACGCTCGTGGTTTAGTTGGTTAGACGCATATCTTCCAACTCAGGAGTTGTAGGTTTTATTCCCCCAACGATGCAATGAGTTAAAACAAAACGTTCCCAATACCTTTTTGATTACAATCTTCTTCTTCCTAGTGTCATGTCAGGTCCCCTCGACGTTGACTATTACCTGAGAGTAAGCACCTTTGTCCCCGGCAGCCCGAAAAATATCCCCAACGCTCCTTATACCAGTCCAATCATGTACTCGTATATTGCGGAGCCAGGAGATATGCCTCCTGCCAACACCTCTTCGATCCTCTATTTTGCCTTGGATGATCAGGTGCAGTAATTTGTACTTTTCTCCTCTAAGTACATGACTCAAGTAGGACACCTTTCGGATTTTAATATTAGTCAGCAACTCTCTATCAACTTTGGTTCTTTGAAGAACCGCTGTGTTGCTGACCATATCCGTCCAGGGTATCCGTAGCATTCCCTGGTGCATCCACATTTCGAATGCTTCCAGTCGGTTCAGAGTACCAACTTTGAGGGTCCATGATTCCACTCCATATAATAACACTGACCAAATGTAGCATTTGATTATAATAAGAATTATAAAAGAGCAATTTATAAAGGGCAATTTATAAAGGACAATTTATAAAGGGCAATTTATAAAGGGCAATTTATAAAGGGCAATTTATAAAATGCCATTTATAAAAGGCAATTTATAAAGGGCAATTTATAAAGTGCCATTTATAAAAGGCAATTTATAAAGGGCAATTTATAAAGGGACATTTATAAAAGGCAATTTATAAAGGGCAATTTATAAAGCGCTCTTTAGAGAGCGAATTCTCCTCTAGGGCGCTCCAACTCGGGGCTCGAACTTACCACTATTGACAGATAAAATACATCACGAAATAAATACGAAGTATTATTAATATTTCCCCCTTTAAAGTAGTCCCCATAAATAAAATACACATTTATCAATGTTTTTTTTTCTAATCTACAAAACATTTGTGGAACGCACTTTTTGTTTTAGTTCACTCAGCGATTTTACCTTGATCTTCTCTCTTCCATGATCGCAAAACTTTGCCCTTTCTATATTTTCTTCATCTTCGAAAACAGGAAAAAGTCACAGAGGGTCATATCTGGTGAATATAAAGGTTGAAGCATCACGACAGTTGGTCTTGGCCAAAAATACAAGAATTATTAGTGTAGTGTGTGTGACCCGATGCATTATCGTGGTACAATATCCAGGAGTTATTTGGTCACAATTCTTATAATTTTCTTAGGATTGCCTCACGCAAACAAGCGTGAAAGCTCAACAAAAATCTAGTACGGTATTTTTTTAAATTAAAAAAATTATAACCGTTCCAAAATGTGTTTTAAATACTTGTCTATCAAACATAAACTACACATCCACTATGGCTGAAATTTAAAATTTACATCACAGACAGTGTCGCCAACGTGAGGAAAAAATATGAGATCGAAAAAAAATCGAACAGCCTGCGAAATTAAATAATTCTTGTTATTTTTTTATCAACCCAAAAATATATAAGTAAAGGCCGTCCCGATACTTGCCCATGTTCAGAAAACTTACCAAGGGAAAACGAACTACAAAGAAACCTATATAAATCTTCCGATACGTAAAAGTAATTTCAGCATTGGAAACTTAACTGTCAACCCCCATGGCCTAGTCGGTAAAACGCTTGTCATGCAATAAATTCATACATTCCATCAAGCTATTTCTTGACAAGGTAGGCAGAGAAGACAAAGCGCCAACTTCTACGATTTATCTGATTTTCTACGTTTCATTCTTTCAGAATATCATTCACTTGATTCAACCATACTTCCCTTGGTCTTCCTCTCACACGCCTCCCACGTACATTTGAACTAACATACGAGTATATATCTGTTTTGTTAATTTTTCTTCAGTCATTCGTTCCACACGATACAATTACATAAAACCGACTAATAATTGATAATACGAGTATATCTTCTCCCTGGTTCCATCCCAACTCACTGTCTGCGAAGACTGTTGGGGTCAGCTCTCCTCGTCCTCAGGTTGTATGCTCTTCTGTCCCGGACTACGTCCCCCAGGCCGTGCCTCTGCATCAGGTTATCTTTTTGCACCACCCATGAATTCTTTGGTCTTCCTCTGGTTGTTATTCGAGGCAGATCCATGGAGATTGCCTGGTTCACAATGTGATCGGGTGCTCTGTGTCCAAGGTGCCCGTACCATATCAATCGCCTCTCCTCCATCTTGCTGTTGATGTCTGTAACACCTAGGCTTCCACGAATGCGTAAGCTTTTTATTTTGTCTCTTAGGGACACACCAACTGACTATCTTAGCATGCGCATTTCAGCAGTTTCTAGTTGCCTAGAGTAAGAGTTATACATCGTCCAGCATTCGGAGCCATAGAGGAGTGCGGGTCTGACAATCGTTTGGTATACTTTTCCTTTCAACTTTACTGGCATTTTCGGATCACATAGAACTCCCGTCATTGATCTAAACTTCATCCAACCCACACTAATTATATGTGTTACATCTGCTGCACATCCTCCATCGCTATGGATGAGTGACCCAAGATACTTAAAGAAGTCACAATTTGTATATCTGAAAATCATTTATCTTTTATTTTAAATACATTATTTTTTTTTGCTTGTAAGTTGATTGGCTGTATTGCGATTCAAATTGAATCTCAACTTGGGCGCAAATGAAAAATTTACTTGAAAATAAGTTACCTTCAATAAACAGTGAAAACAAATATTGTCCACCAAATCATTGTTTTGAAAAACAATTTCTGACATATATCGAATATATCAAAGCAATTATAGTTCGGAAATTCTAGGATGAGTCCTGTGATAGCTCACAAATTTGCCCCAATACAACCTTGTTACGATGTTCAGTAATTTTAATTATTTTATTAACTTTAATATAAGCCTCAATTCTAATAAATAGCAATTTGTTTACGTAAATACATTACATAAGGTTGTATAAATTACTTAAGCTTATCTGGGGCAAATTTGTGAGCTGTCACGCGACTCATCCTAGAATTTCCGAACTATAGTTCCAGAAATACAGTACAAATATGAGTCGAGATCGTGGTAGAGAAAGACAAATGAAGATTTAGTTGAATCAGGTAGATGATATTTTGAAGGAAGGAGAAGTGACAAGTAAGAGCATTTGCAAGAGGCGTATAAATGTGGAAGAGGCTTAATATATCTGCCGGGAAATGAAAGTTATTTTTCTTCCCCAGCAGGGGTGGGACTTGATGGTATGTATGTATAAAGTTCCAGAAATAAAACCCAACTTTTTTCATACGTGAGTATGAGTATGAATTATGAAAAATTAGAGCGAGTTGAAGAATTTCGCTCTTAAGGTAGTATTTTATAGGTAGTAATAGGAAACAAAATCAAGGGGGCACTCAATCATATACGTGTATACTCGAACCAAATAGTATTAAAGTCTGTTACTTGGATATTACAGAGGAACAGCTGGACAAATTACAGCGTCTTCAAAATGTGTGTCTAAGATTTATTTTCAACCTACGAAAGTACGATCATATAACTTCATACCAGAAGGTATTGAACTGGTTGAATGTTAGAAATAGACACCAAATTCACATACTGTATTTATATATCTCTATCTCACATACGGTCTCTATTCCTTAACTGTCCCGCCACCCCCTCTTATCTCGCCCAAAATTTTCAGCGTGTTTCCAATCATGGATTAGCGCTACGCTCAAACAGAGATTGTCTAGTGGTCTTTCCAGTTCACCGCTCCTCTTTTTTACGTCGTCCTTTACTGTTCATGCAGTGAGACTCTGAAATCAGTTACAAACCAATATAAGACTCGCTCCGTCCTTGGCATGCTTTAAGAAGCGACTGGAAAAACTCTTAATTTATAGACAGTAAAATAACTTGTTTCATTCCTGATTTTTCTTTTCCTTTCTCTCCACCATCCTTTCCTTTCCTTTTGATTGATGATAGCTCACTTTATATGAAAAATAATGTTCGGGTGATTGTCCGTCTTTGTGGGGTTCGTGAGCATATGCTCACGTGTGTGTTTATGGATTTTGTGGGGATGGATAGTCATTTGAATAATTTATGCGACCACGTAACTTGCTTCATTTACTTTTGTATGGTTGGTTGGAAGAGATTGCCACCTGGCAATAAGTTCGCCAGATTTTATTTGCAATAAAAGTGTTAAATAAATAAATAAATAGTTAAAGCTGCTAAGATGATATCTATAATAAATAAATATACAGTTTTCCTTTGTTCCGTGTTAACTTTGAGGTATGGGAGTGAAATGTAGACGAGGAAAATGACTGAAAGGGGACGAATAAATTCTGTAGAGATGCGTGTACTTAGACCAATATATGGGGTCAGAATGTATAACAGAATACGAAATGAAGTTATAAGGGATGAATATGAACTTACCATAAGACTGATGTTTTGAATAAGATGGAGAAGAAGATTCTGACATGATTACGGCACGTGGAACACAGGAATGAATAAAGACTGATAAAACAAATATACAGTCCAAATGTGAGTAGGACACATGATGGAACAAGACCAATTAAAGTATAGTTGGATCAAGTGAATGGTGTTTCAAAGAAGGAATATAAGAAGTAACAGAGATCGTTGGAGTTCTTTAAGACTGTGTATTAATTTGAAAGAGGTGAAATATGTATCTCGAGATCGAAAAGTCTGGCGATCTGTCATCTCTGCCTGTCCCAGCAAGAAAATGGTGTGAAAATGGTGTCTCAGCGAGAAAACATAAATACGTTTTATAAAGACGAGAATGATTTCAATATACTCGTGAAACAAAACATACATACGTTTTGTAAAGACAAGAATGATTTCAATTTACTCGTGAAACAAAACATACATAACATACGTTTTATAAAGACGAGAATGATTTCAATATACTCGTGAAACAAAACATACTAGGTAAGTCCAGAAAGTAAGTGTACTGAATTTTTGTAGGTTACAATTTTTTTTATTTAAACAAAAAAATTACGTGGTTACCGTAGTACATATGTAAGCTATTTTATAGTCGCCATTCCACTCAATGCAGGTGGGGAAGCGGGGTATCAACTTTTTGATGCCTTCCTCGAAGTAGTTTCCCGCCAACCCCTCCGTCCACTTCTCCACCTCCTCATTTACCTCCTCGTCGGTTGAAAACCTTTTTCCACCCATGTGCAGCTTCAGGGAGGTAAAGAGATAGTAATCTGAAGGTGCTAGGTCAGGGGAATGCGCGGGATGGTTCAGGACATCCCATTTAAACGAGGCGAACAGTTCCTACGTGTGTGGTCTGGCATTGTGGTACAGCTGGCAGACTCCCTTTGTCAGCATGCCTATCCTCTGGTTCTGAATCACCCTCCGCAATTTTTTTAGGGTCTCACAGTATCTTGCAGAGTTGATGGTCTCCTCTTGAGGCATATATTCAATTAAAATTATGCCTTGACAGTCCCAAAACAATTTCGTCAGTCACAATTGAAGGTCTTCCACTCTTCTGATCATCATGCACAGACGTACGACCGTTTTTAAACTCGCGACACCACTTGTACACACTCGTACAATTCATAGCTTTATCGTCATATGCAGTTTTCACCTCATTATAAACCTCAACCGGAGGTTTTCCCTTCCAAACGAGATAACGGATGACGCCGCGTATTTCGCACTTGGCGGGAGATTGGATTTACATTTTTCACGAAACGTGTTGTCGCGTCGACACTTCTCAACGTACTGACCTCGAACCGGTCTCGTTGCGGAGGGGAAAGGTCAGGCTACACGGATGTGTAGCCAACATGTCGAAAATAAAATCTATCCGGTCGTCAGAGCCTCAGTACACTTACTTTCTGGATACGCCTCGTACATACGTTTTATAAAGACGAGAATGATTTCAAAACACTCGTGAAACAAAACATTTCTGTCCATAAATCGTGTTGATTGCGATGTAAATCCGAACGTCCTTTGTAAATGATTCCTTATTAACTCAATATATTGTGAGCAGTTATCTCTTAATCTACCAAGAAGTTCGCTCTTCAGCCAGTATCCGGACTATCTTTAGCAACTTGCAACTATTATCCTCCTTGTAGTTGGACACTGTTAGTTACAATATATTATCAAGGAACCTGAACAGCCCCTGAGGGTACTCGTTAGGGATCCCATTCGTCCTTATTTAACCGGGACATACCCAGTTTTCGGAGTTGCCCATAAACTAAAATGAAAACGTCAAATTTTCAGGTAGTTGCTGGTACATAAATATTGAATATGGCTGAGACAAGTGACATAAATTACTTAAGCTTATCTTGTGGTTGTGTTCATTTGATATCTTCAGAGTTTTAGCTCCCTTTCGACAATATCGTACCAAGCTTTACAGTATATAATACTTTCATCATCAGCATCTTGGATACTACAATTTATATCTTTTATTGATTAAAATCTGTCTGTTTTATTATTATCGTGTTATATGATTCATATAATAGAAGGCATATTAAAAGCGGGGGAATATAGTTATTGTTCAAACCGGCGACCTTTCGTACGGAATTCCAGTGCGTTGCCACTCTTAGTATTTGGGATATTAGGATACCTATGATTTCGGTCACATCTATTATTTAAAAAAAACAAAAAAAACATGCTGGTGTGTTTCGATCGGATCTAGTACAGCGATTTGGTCGGTGAGTTTGCAGGTGTGCAACAGCGCACTCATTAAAAAACCAAGCTCCACGGCACAGCTTTGCTTTTCAACTTAATTAACGTTGGAATGAAGAGGGGATCTTTGACTACGATACTCAGCAGCGACGACGGAGACCATAATACGACTATATAACCTTAACTTACGTCATTCTAGATATCTGTCTAGAATTGAAGAGTAAAACTCATAAACCACATAACAACCATGTTTTTGATTTATCATTTTTTTTATGGAAAAACAGTCTATCAACAAGCGACAATATATGCCCATAAATGGCATATATGTGAATTCAAACTTTAAAAATAGCTTTATATAATTTGTATGTTTTTTTTATTTTTCACAAATAAAACGTTTTGTAGAAAATGTGCCGTTTTTTTCTTATAACTCTTGACGATTTTTTGGCTCTTCAATTATTAAAATTCTGTTAGAATAACTGCCAAATTTCTTCAACTATATTAGCTTTTTTGTCTGTATCCAATTTTATGGTAATATATGGAGGTTGTGTACTTATCTATGGAGTTTGTGTACTTATCTATGGAGTTTGTGTACTTATCTATGGAGTTTGTATACTATTTTGCTGTTCTTGAATTTAAACACCAATTTTAATATAAAATGTTCATAAATCCCAAGTAAATTTTAAACATCACATACACACGAGAAATTTTAAGATATACATACATACCACCACGCCATTCCCCTCGAATGACCCTAGATATTTATTTATATACAATAAGTAAACGGTACAATGTACCTTGTACCGAAAATAGTTAGAAAAAAGAGCCAATAGTGAGCACTCAACACATTAAGATTGACAGATTTTGTTTATACACAATTGTAACAAAAACAATTAGAAAGAAATAGGTATTAGATCGTACAACGTAATATGTTAATAACACAATACGGGGCCGTCCACAGGCGCACGGCTCGCACTGCGCAAAAAATACAAACACAAAAGACAAATAATCGAAAAACAAATTATGAAAAAATACATATTAAAAACAAATTATAAACAATATATATATTAAAAACAAATTATAAACAAATACATATTAAAAACAAATTATAAAAAAATACATATTAAAAACAAATTATAAAAAATACATATTAAAAACAAATTATAAAAAAATACATATGAAAAACAAATTATTAAAAAATACATATTAAAAACAAATTATAAAAAAATATATATTAAAAACAAATTATAAACAAATACATATTATAAAAAAATACATATTAAAAACAAATTATAAAAAATACATATTAAAAACAAATTATTGTATAAAAAAATACATATTAAAAACAAATTATAAACAAATACATATTAAAAACAAATTATAAAAATAAAACATATTAAAAAAAAATTATAAAAAAATACATGTATAAAAACGAAGTATAAAAGACGGAATGAGACAGGTACAACTTTACAAAAACTCTTCAGCACGGGGAAAAATATCAAAAAATTTTAAAAAAAATCATCAAAATCAATGAAAAATAAATAGATAGACAGTATGAGTATAGTCGAAATAAAGGGAGTTTTTAATACATTTCTTCAAAGTATTGTAAAATAAAAAAAAGGAAGTCCATATTTGGTGCCTTATAAAATGGTGTCCCTTCGTTGCCACCATGTTTATAAGCGTTTGTTATTTGTAGAGCAAACTCACCTTCGTCTTGTTAATTGAGTGCCTTTGTGATATGAACCCCCCACCCTCCACGTAGGCCTCCTGGCTTCCTGCAATCCTACCCAACCCCTTACACCCATCTCCATCCACCCCAGTTTCTACCTTTAATCTATATCGAACAGGTATATCGCCTGTCAGTGAGTTGTTTATGACTCTTCTTTCTTGAAACCTTACCCTTGATGATAAGTTATTTTTAACTTTCATCATATGTCATCGGTTCTTGTGTTTCTTGAAATTCTGAAATGGGGTGAGTTATGGTAAAAGGTTTGAATAGATTTATTACGAGGAGAAAATCTTTTTAGGGTATGGTTTTGAATAATAATTTTAATAAAACTATAGATTATACGAGTATAGCGCTGTTCAGAGAACTAACTTTCTTCAAGGGCGCTCCAATTTGGGATTCGAACTCACGGTTGTTGAAAGATAAAAAATATTACAAAATAAATATATACAAATTGAATGTAAAAATAGAAAAGTAGTGGCTGAGGTCAATAGATAAGGTATGATGGCGATCAGGTGTAGATAGGCAATGTGGCCGATCATCTCACTTCGGTGTGCCATTTGATCTACAATAGTACAGCGATGTGGCCAATCGTCTCACTTCGGTGTGCCATCGGATCCAAAATAGTACAGCGATGTGGCCGATCGTCTCACTTCGGTGTGCCATCGGATCTACAATAGTACAGCGATGTGGCCGATCGTCTCACTTCGGTGTGCCATCGGATCTACAATAGTATAGCGATGTTGCCGATCATCTCACTTCGGTGTGCCATTTGATCTACAATAGTACAGCGATGTGGCCAATCGTCTCACTTCGGTGTGCCATCGGATCTACAATAGTACAGCAATGTGGCCGATCGTCTCACTTCGGTGTGCCATCGGATCTACAATAGTACAGCGATGTGGCCAATCGTCTCACTTCGGTGTGCCATCGGATCTACAATAGTACAGCGATGTGGCCAATCGTCTCACTTCGGTGTGCCATCGGATCTACAATAGTACAGCGATGTGGCCGATCGTCTCACTTCGGTGTGCCATCGGATCTACAATAGTACAGCGATGTGGCCGATCGTCTCACTTCGGTGTGCCATCGGATCTACAATAGTATAGCGATGTTGCCGATCATCTCACTTCGGTGTGCCATTTGATCTACAATAGTACAGCGATGTGGCCAATCGTCTCACTTCGGTGTGCCATCGGATCTACAATAGTACAGCGATGTGGCCGATCGTCTCACTTCGGTGTGCCATCGGATCTACAATAGTACAGCGATGTGGCCAATCGTCTCACTTCGGTGTGCCATCGGATCCAAAATAGTACAGCGATGTGGCCGATCGTCTCACTTCGGTGTGCCATCGGATCTACAATAGTACAGCGATGTGGCCAATCGTCTCACTTCGGTGTGCCATCGGATCCAAAATAGTACAGCGATGTGGCCGATCGTCTCACTTCGGTGTGCCATCGGATCTACAATAGTACAGCGATGTGGCCAATCGTCTCACTTCGGTGTGCCATCGGATCTACAATAGTACAGCGATGTGGCCAATCGTCTCACTTCGGTGTGCCATCGGATCTACAATAGTACAGCGATGTGGCCGATCGTCTCACTTCGGTGTGCCATCGGATCTACAATAGTACAGCGATGTGGCCAATCGTCTCACTTCGGTGTGCCATCGGATCCAAAATAGTACAGCGATGTGGCCGATCGTCTCACTTCGGTGTGCCATCGGATCTACAATAGTACAGCGATGTGGCCAATCGTCTCACTTCGGTGTGCCATCGGATCCAAAATAGTACAGCGATGTGGCCGATCGTCTCACTTCGGTGTGCCATCGGATCTACAATAGTACAGCGATGTGGCCAATCGTCTCACTTCGGTGTGCCATCGGATCTACAATAGTACAGCAATGTGGCCAATCGTCTCACTTCGGTGTGCCATCGGATCTACAATAGTACAGCGATGTGGCCGATCGTCTCACTTCGGTGTGCCATCGGATGTACAATAGTACAGCGATGTGGCCGATCGTCTCACTTCGGTGTGTCATCAGATCTACAATAGTACAGCCGATGAGTTTACTGGTTACGGCTCACTCACTTAAAGAAGAGATAAACAGATAGAAACAAAACTCCAAAGCACAGCTTCACTTTACAATAGACTTGTCGTTGGACTGGCGAGGAGATCCTTTACTACGAGGTACAGAAACAAAGACTTTTATGAATATTTATTTAAACATTTATACAAATATTTGTAAACCTTGATGGTTCCTGACTGAAGTACAATAATCGCTTCATTTACAACTTTGAAAAGAGTTTATTCTCTAAACAGCGCGATATAAATTGACCTTTTATTATTATGGGGACTGGAATTATTAAACTATTGTTATTATCATGGGGTACCCTTTGAGTTCAAGGAATCTCTGACCATTTTTCCCTACACAATCCACACTAAGCCGAATGTGTTACTATCCCATATAGACAAAATTACGAAAGTTGTTTTTTAGTTCGTATTCCCTTAGTAAGTTTTCTGTGGTTCATTTACTAAATATGTTTTTCTGAACATACGTAGATACCGAAAAGTACCTTCGCTAATGGCCGCAGCCACCATCTTCTTAATCCTACACACAACTTATGTGTGTGCTCAAAATACACTACACTACACCTAAAGCCGAATATGTTACTAACACAAATCGAAAGAACTACAAAAGTTTCTTTGTCGTCTTTCTTCGGTAAAATTTCTGAACATTCGTATATGCGGAGAAATACCTTATATTATTAATAGCCACATCCACTACCTTCCCATCCCTAAACTCAACTTATATGTTTAAATTTATTTTGTGGTATTTTGGACCTGTCAATAATAGTAGGTTTGAGTTCTGAGTTACAGCGCCCTTGAGAAGAGTTTGCTCTCTAAATTGCGCTATAAAAAGTTTCCGTTTATTATTATTATCTCAAATAGATTAATAAAACTGTGATACGATGGGGTTATACGTTCATTCCTTTTTAGCAGTTCGAAAGTAAAAAAAATACTAAACTCTCTTTTCGTAAAATTTTGTCAACATTTTCCGTTCATTGAAAACAATTCTTTTCCTTTATGGTGGGTAAAAGACACCCAAAATGGTATGCAGAATAGGAGCCCGCTTACCATTCAATACCCTTTTCGTTGAGGTCAACCGGAAGGAATCCTCCACCCCCACCACCATGACCTCATTCCATTCTTCTATCTTTTGTCATAAACCGAAAGCAATGGTCCGGAAGGGTGGCTGGGAACTGCTCTGAATTTCCTTTTTAAAAAGATTTCGTTACTTGTGGAAATATATTCATATATCCCGTTTTAAAATGTTTATTTTGTAACTATATTCAGTAAGATACAGGTAAAAGCCTAGTTGACTGGAGACATGATAAACGAAAGGCAACAAACCCAGATCCATATAAATTGTGTGCAAAATAAATTACCCGCTGTTTTTTTCATAAATTATGTATTGGGTGTTAACATAAGTTGTGTCCGTTTTTTTCCAAATGAAGAGGACACTACAAAAAAAATTGCAACAAATTAGTCAATAATGTATTCTCCTTCATTATTTTACAACAAATTAGTCAATAATGTATTCTTCTTCATTATTTACAACTTCTTGCCAACGTTTTACAAGTTTTTCAATGCCTGTGCGATAAAAACCATCCGGTCTTGACTCGAGGAATTCGTCCAACCATGTCCGCAATTCGACGTCATTATTGAAAATAAAACCATTGACGAGCTGTCCTTTCATTCATTGCATCTTCACCGTACACTTCGCAAATATCGCGAGCAGCTTTGGCAGCTTTATTCCCTCGATTTAACGCGAACAGAAGGAGGTGTCGAAAATGCTCAGTTTCGTCTACTTAACATTCCATTTTGAAGGCTTAAATCAAATAATATAATATATGTAACGTAAAAGCAAACACAATATCTTGTAGAGCAGAAAATTTTCTTTTGAATGACGTATAACCTTTACCATTTTGTTTTACTTTTGATACTAATTTTTAAATTTGTAAAAAAACGGACACAACTTATTTTAACACCTAATATTTATAAAATTAATTTTCATGTATAAATAAATTAATAAAAAAATCAAGTCGTGTAGTGAAAGGAAACCAAACCAATGGGGCATTAAAATATGTATACTTGAACCGCATTATCTTAAAATCTGCTAAGATTATATTAAGTTCTCAATAGTGTTCTGGTGCCAACTTTGACATATGAGAGGGAAACATCGACGTGAAAAAAAATTGATAGAAACCAAATGAATAATATAGAAATGCGTGCTTTGGAAGGAATACATTGGGTAATAATGTAGGACAGAATACAGTATGACAGTATGACGTTATTAGGGATGCCTGTATTTCAATGTAGGACAGAATACAGAATGACGTTATTAGGGATGCCTGTATTTCAATGTAGGACAGAATACAGAATGACGTTATTAGGGATGCCTGTATTTCAATGTAGGACAGAATACAGAATGACGTTATTAGGGATGCCTGTATTTCAATGTAGGACAGAATACAGAATGACGTTATTAGGGATGCCTGTATTTCAATGTAGGACAGAATACAGAATGACGTTATTAGGGATGCCTGTATTTCAATGTAGGACAGAATACAGAATGACGTTATTAGAGATATATGTGTTTCAGTGTAGAACAGAATACAGAATGACGTTATTAGGGATGCCTTTGTTTCTATGTAGGACAGAATACGGAATGACGTTATTAGGGATGCCTGTGTTTCAATGTAGGATAGAATACAGAATGAAGTTGTTAGGGATGCCTGTGTTTCAATGTAGGACAGAATACAGAATGACGTTATAAGGGATGCCTGTATTTCAATGTAGGACAGAATACAGAATGACGTTATTAGGGATGCATGTATTTCAATGTAGGACAGAATACGGAATGACGTTATTAGGGATGCCTGTGTTTCAATGTAGGACAGAATACAGAATGATGTTATTAGGGATGCATGTGTTTCAATGTAGGACAGAATACAGAATGACGTTATTAGGGATGCCTGTATTTCAATGTAGGACAAAATACAGAATGACGTTATTAGGGATGCCTGTGTTTCGATGTAGGACAGAATACAGAATGACGTTATTAGGGATGCCTGTGTTTCGATGTAGGACAGAATACAAAATGACGTTATTAGGGATGCCTGTGTTTCAATGTAGGACAGAATACAGAATGACGTAATTAGGGATGCCTGTGTTTCGATGTAGGACAGAATACAAAATGACGTTATTAGGGATGCCTGTATTTCAATGTAGGACAGAATACAGAATGACGTTATTAGGGATGCCTGTGTTTCAATGTAGGACAGAATACAGAATGACGTTATTAGGGATGCCTGTATTTCAATGACAGAATACAGAATGACGTTATTAGGGATGCCTGTGTTTCGATGTAGGACAGAATACAGAATGACGTTATTAGGGATGCCTGTGTTTCGATGTAGGACAGAATACAAAATGACGTTATTAGGGATGCCTGTATTTCAATGTAGGACAGAATACAGAATGACGTTATTAGGGATGTTTGTGTTTCAATGTAGGACAGAATACAGAATGACGTTATTAGGGATGCCTGTATTTCAATGACAGAATACAGAATGACGTTATTAGGGATGCCTGCATTTCAATGTAGGACAGAATACAGAATGACGTTATTAGGGATGCCTGTGTTTCAATGTAGGATAGAATACAGAATGACGTTATTAGGGATGCCTGTGTTTCGATGTAGGACAGAATACAAAATGACGTTATTAGGGATGCCTGTATTTCAATGTAGGACAGAATACAGAATGACGTTATTAGGGATGCCTGTGTTTCAATGTAGGACAGAATACAGAATGACGTTATTAGGGATGCCTGTATTTCAATGACAGAATACAGAATGACGTTATTAGGGATGCCTGCATTTCAATGTAGGACAGAATACAGAATGACGTTATTAGGGATGCCTGCATTTCAATGTAGGACAGAATACATAATGACGTTATTAGGGATGCCTGTGTTTCGATGTAGGACAGAATACAGAATGACGTTATTAGGGATGCCTGTGTTTCGATGTAGGACAGAATACAAAATGACGTTATTAGGGATGCCTGTATTTCAATGTAGGACAGAATACAGAATGACGTTATTAGGGATGCCTGTATTTCAATGACAGAATACAGAATGACGTTATTAGGGATGCCTGTATTTCAATGTAGGACAGAATACAGAATGACGTTATTAGGGATGCCTGTGTTTCAATATTTTTCCAAAGTATTCGTATTACTTCCATAGTATTACATCAAGTATGTTGTTTATAGTTAAGGCATTAACGTTGTGGAGGTTTAAAGATATTGTAATTTATTTTTATCAAACACTGTTTATTCCACTTTTTTGTAACGGTATAACCCTACCGGTTTCAAAGCTTTCACCTCATCTTCAGGGGAGCACAAACAAGACTAAATTCTGTTCGAACTGGTACCGATATACACGCTTCAACGGTTGAAGGATGAGGGGTGAGGGTGGCATGGGACGATTTCGACCAAGAGCGGAGAGATTTTTAGGATATAACTGTTCAACAGATGTTCGGATCGATGTACTGACTTAGAAATGTCTAGGGCCTCTAATCTATCCAATTTATTTCCGTTACTACTGATATGTGAGAATTTGACATCATCGATAGAAAAAGTATGGTTTTCACGGTGACAATGATTAGCCATTTCAGAATAAATTAGAGGATTTGTTAAGGCGGATTTGTGTTCACGAAATCTCTTTTCAAAAGATCTTCCTGTCTTTCCTATATAGAAATTATCACAGTCAGCACAAAACAAAACAAAAAAGAAACTTATAAAAGATTATATATTTAACGACACCTATAAGCATACCTATAAATAGAGCAAAGTCCTATTTATAAAAAAAAGATATCATACGAAATAGCCAAAAATATTCCAAGTCACATAAATCCAGCTTTTTACACTAATTTTAATCTTATTTTCAATTTTATCAATTTTAATTTTAATGAAAATAGGGAATTTAATTAGAAGACAATTTTTGCTGAGAGTTGTCAAATTACACGAACAGATGCGGCTAGAAACCAGATATTTTGTAACCATAGAAGTTTGTTCAGTTTCTCTTCCGTGACATCCAGATAACATATGTTCCCATAGATCAAGTACTGAAAAAACAGCTACTGCACAAGAAAACTTTGGTTTCAGTATACATGGTGCATGGGCGTATGGTAACGCACTGGAATTCAGTGTGGAAGGTCGCCGGTTCGAACTAAGGATACTTATATTTCATTGTGCTTCGATCATCTCATTTTGATCGTATCCAGTACAGCGGTGTGCCCAACGAGTTTGCTGGTGTGCAATGACTCACTCACTTAAAGAGGAAAGAAACTTTCCAACTGAATTGAAATTGTAATAGCGAGGGGATTTTCAACTTCAAAGCCCAGTAACGAAGACGCATGGAGAACAACACGCCTGGGAGACAAAAGTACTGCATGAGTTTTAAAGTATTCAGGATTTAGTAGATGGTTTTTTTATCCTGTCAAAGTTATGGATTTGATTTTTACTATCAATCATTTGAGATTATTTCCATCTGATCCAATACAGTGGTGTGCTCGATAAGTTTGCTGTCGTACTGCGGCTAACTCACTTAAATAGAAGAAAAAAGAAAAGAAAACTCCACGGCACCAATTTCGCTTTCTAACAGAATTGACGTTGGAACGGCGAGGAGATTCTCGACTATGAGGTCCACGAAGACGTTTTGAGAATAACCTGTCCGGAACACAAAAGCACAGCATGGTTTTATGATGATCAGAAGGAAGTAGGTAGTTTTCTTATCTCGTTAAAGAAATGGTTGTGATTTTGACTATCAATAATTTGAGATTATTTTCAAAGTAACAAACTCATAGGACTGTTTCCTTTTATTTGCAGAGTCACCTAGAGAAGATAGTTGAGAGACCAGGCAGAGCGGTGCAAGAGCATCGTCCTCTCTGCAGGAGGCAGAGCAACAATGTGGACGTAGATGAGATCCTCGAGCAACAGGTAGGACCAAACATTTCATTGGAATTAAGGAATCAGCGTTGCAGAACACTAGTACAATGGAACTCATGATGGACAATCATAGCATCAAATGGACTTTTATATATTATAGATACAAAATTGAATGAATGTATATTTCCCGTGACGAGTATAGCACACACAGATATATACTATCAAGCTGTTTCCCACATGAAGTAAGTAAAGAGGACAGACCGCCAGACTTTCCTATATCAACGCACAGGTTTTGTCTGTTCCACAAACATCTCAAATCTATAAGATAGTGGACAGTCTAACGACGTACACATATTATGAGGGGTAGCCCATCGAATCGTGTAATATGTTTGAGGAATTAATTTAGCTAAGAAAATCATCTACATCACGCCATATCCCTGTCAGGGCTAGACAAAGAGGACAGAACGTCGTATTTTCTTATCTCGACACACATCCTTAGCCTCTTCTATTATACATTTATACACCTTCTCATACAACTTCTACGATTTCTCTGACTTTCTACGTTTCCTTCTTTCTGAAAATCATTCACTTGATCCAATCATACTTTCTTTAGTCTTCTTCTAACACGCCTTCCATTCACATTGACACGTAATGTCCGTTATGTTAGTTTTTCTCCATGTATTCGGTTAACATGCCAAAACCATCTAAACATATTCTTCTTCATCTTAACACACCAGCCTTTAGTTCACATTCACTCCTTATTACTTCATTTCGTATTTTGTCATGCATTGTCACTCCCCGTATTCTTCTCAATTTACACATTTCTACAACATTTATTTGACCCTTTGTCTTTTTCCGCATTCACATTTCACCCCCATATATCGAAGTCGACACCAAAATACTATTGTGAACTATCATATTAACAGATTTTGATACTGTCCGGTTCGAGTATATATGTTTTATTGCCTCATTGACTTTATTTATTTTTGCTACATGGTGTACGATATCTCTCTTAACTGTTCCAGCATCTGTAAAAATACTACCTAAAAAGCAGAGTTCCTTATCTTGCCCCAATCTTTCATTATTCACCCATATGTCACATTAATAATAATTATTCACCCATATGTCGCATTAATAATAATTATTCACCCATATGTCGCATTAATAATTATTATTTACCCATATGACACATTCATAATAATTATTCACACATATATCGCATTAATAATAATGGGAAGTTTAAAAGGGTATATTTATATTCATAAAGCTCACATGCATAGGTTTAACCCAATTATATACGAGTACATGGACAGAAACAAGAAAAAAAAATACGTACGAGGCTTTAACATACATGAAATAAAGCAGTAAAAATATAAACAAAGTAAACAAAAATACTAATTCCGTCGAAACAATTAACTTCCATTACTAAAAAAGCTCAAAATGCTTTCTTTAAAAACATTATCGGAAATTTAATATGCCTATTTAGTTCCCATGACATACAATGGGATGCCGAATTCAATAAAGGCAAAGGGAGGAAAACAATTTAGGCAGTCGATCGGAACGTGGTTGTTATTGCGACAGGAGTTACACTACTACTTGGGCTTGCAAGAGGAATGACTTGTTGAAAAGATTTGTGTGAGCTCTTGAGTGTGGTGTTTTTATTGTTTTATCATATATTTTTTATTTTTATGATTATCACATTTGCGGTACATTATGAGGTGAATGTTTTTTTTTTGTCTGTCTGGAGTGATGAAGTGTGAGGAGTTTGATTTCGCGTGATGTATACATGTGTAATTGGGTGTCACTGTTTGTCAAGTTGATGAGAATGTGCAACGAGGTTTTATATAATAAAAAATCAATCATTTTCATGCTATATGTCCTGCGTGAGATACAGGCAAAAGCTTACTTTTCTGGAGACACGACAAATGAAAGGCAACAAACCCAGATCCATTAAAATTGTGTGTCCAAATTAAAAAACCTGTTGTTTTTTTCACAATTGATGTATATTTATTTTCGTGTGTAAAATAAATAAATGCTGTCGATGTCAATACCCGAGGCTTTATTTAAAAGAGACAGACCGTAATACAGTGGGAGAGCACATATGTTACATAGCAGGTAAGTACTAAAGGGTGTTTTTTTAGGTGTGATAGGATTTGTTTTTGAAATAAAACACATATAAATTATTTAAATGGCCGTGTATTTGAATTCAATTGATAGGTTGTTTAATGACAATTATTGTTTGAAGATAATTTCATTAATATGTTGACCGTGGCTGGCTCTTATGTACCTTAACCGATCAGTCCAATTTTGGACCACTTTTTCAAGAATTCTTTATATCGCCAATAACTCGTCTTATGTTGTCTTCTAATGCCTCAATCGAGTCCGGTTTATTAGCATAGACTAGCGACTTCAAGTATCCCCAAAGAAAATAATCTAAGGGGGTTAAATCGCAGGATCTTGGTGGCCAATTAACAGTTCAATTTCGTGAAATTATGTTATAACCAAAAGTTTCTTTCAGTAAATGGATTGTGACGGTTGTTGTGTGGGATGTAGCGCCGTCCTGCTGAAACCACATTTCCTCCACATCCATTTCATTCAATTGGGGAATGAAAAAGTCAGTAATCACGGCTCTATAGCGATTGCCATTAACTGTAATGTTCTGGACGGCTTCATTTTTTAAGAATTAAGGACCAATGATTCCATCAGCCCACAAAGCACACCAAACAGTACATTTTTGTGAATGTAATGGCTGTTCGATAACGTCACGTGGATTCTCCTTGCTTCAAATGCGGCAATTCTGTTTATTAACCTTTCCTTCCCTGTGTTGGGTATCTTCTACACGTTGCTTCTAATAACCATCAATATCTCTTTAAATATAATAAATACAAGGTTAAGATTTTAGGTGTTCCTCCATAATATATTTACGCATTGATTTAAAAAATAATATTAATAATAATCAGAATTTATCGACTACATCGAGGTGTTTTGTAAAGATCGAAAACAAATTCGCATTTAAATGCGGCGAGTGCCTCGTCTTGACGATAGGTGAATAGTATGCGGGAAGCGCGACACTATATTCGCATCTCACTCTTGCATACTAGACTGAATTGTGAGAACCTGAATCGTCTCAACGTCGCAAGCAAAAGCGTAAGCGCTGGGGTATGCGACAGACGTTCCGCGCCACTAGTAGCCTCTAGGCTTGCAAATAGGTTAGACGTACGCCCGTTCCGTGAGCGTTTTTTAATGTTTTTAGATGGTTTTTTAATGTTTTCAGCAAATAAATCTCAATTATTATAATTTTTAACTTCAATTATAATTTTTTAAGGGGATTATCTATGAATGTTCTTATTTTTCCGATTTAAAATCGCTAATTTTTTATTGCGTACTCACTACCCAACACCGGATCACGCGTATTATTTTTATCACCGTAAGGGAAGGGTGAACATATCCGTTGATCCAAAAATGTGCCTCATCACTGAACAAAATTTTCCGGTAAAACAGCTCTTTGAGTTTGGACAATAGAACGCTGATTTTCGAAGTATGCCACAATAATATCGTAGCGTTAATGCGGTGTATATTCATGATGAATTGTCAAACGTTACTGAGTAAAAATGGCAATGATATCTTGACAACTGGCGTCCTTACCGAGAGATTTAGGAATCTTAAATCCTTTCCCGCTTAAAAAACACCCGTTATATACTTATTGGCGATTTAAGTAAGTCAATATTTTTGTACCTTGGATGGTTGTCAGGAATATAAAACTATATCATTTCCTCCATATGTATATGATATACGAGTTCACCTGGCATGGTCAAACTTTTACTTAGACGAGCCACATTCTGTCTGATAGAAGCCCTCGCAGCAAGCCAGTAAATGAAAATAATTATACAATTCGATGAAATGATTGATATTTTTAATTTTAATAAATCAATAATTACACTTCCAATTATAATTATATAAATTGATTACAATGACTTCAAAAACAATCAGTTAGAAAAATATAGCTGATTTGTTTCATCCAACATTTTTCCATGCTATATTGCAGTAATGCACGTAACAATAATACTTGTTTTCTTATTAAAAAGTTTTAATCAACCCATTGAAGGAACAATTAAATCATACAATTTAATGTTTTTTCCCTATCAAATATAAATGATATGTTCCACTGTAACTTAAGTCAACTTGGCAAAATTTGGGAGATATTTTCAGTAACATACAAGGGTGAGACAAAATTATCCGCACTGTGGCTGTAGAATTTATTTTTATTAACATTTAGAAATTCACATACTGTATCTATTGTATAATATCTTTAACTGTTCCGCCGACCCCTCTTATCTCGCAAAAAAAATTCAGCATCATTCCGATCATGGATTAGCGCTATGCTCAAACAGAGATTGTTTATTGGCCTTTCCAGTTCACCGCTCCTCTTTTTTTACGTCGTCCTTTAGTGTCCTTACAGTGAGACTCTGAAATCAGTTACAAACCAATGTAAGACTCGCTCCGTCCTTGGCATGCTTTAAGAAGCGACTGAAAAAGCTTTTCATTTCTAGACAGTAATATAACGTGTTTCATTCCTGTTTTTTTTCTTTTCCTTTCCTCTCCACCGTCCCTTCCTTTTCCTTTGATTGATGATATCTCACTTTATATGAAAAGGAATGTTCGGGTAATTGTCCGTCTTTGTGGGGTTTGCGGGCATATTCTCACGTGTGTTCGTGGATTTCGTTGAGATAGGTAGTGGTTTGAATGATTTATGCGACCATGTAACTTGCTTCATTTCCTTTTGTCTGGTTGGTTGGAAGAGATTGCCGCCTGGCAATAATCCCATCAGATTGTATTTGCAATAAAAGTGTTCAATAGGAAAGACAAATTCATCACTTTTCGAGATAATCTCCTAACTTTTCAAAACACTTTTTCCATCTGTCCACAAGCTTTCGTATTCTCTCATTAAAAAATGTTTTAGGCTGAGCCGCGTCCCATAATGCACCGCTGTCTTCACTTCTTCATCAGAGGCGAATCTTTGTCCTCGTTGAGCTGCTTTCAGTGGACTTGACCTGTTTAGTCCCCTGAAAGCAGCCCTACGAAAACGTTAATTCAGATAACCGCAATAATAACAACCGGGCGAAGTGACAAGATTCAAGTAAAAAAAATGCCATTATAGCTTCCATGACCAAAGAAAAATTGACTAGAAGTAAGTTGGTAAAATAATGGTCAACCACTTTAAGACTCATATTTGGGTACCATCGGGAATTGACTAGAAGTAAGTTGGTAAAATAATGGTCAACCACGCTAAGACTCATTTTTGGATACCATCGGGAATTGACTAGAAGTAAGTTGGTAAAATAATGGTCAACCACTTTAAGACTCATATTTGGGTACCATCGGGAATTGACTAGAAGTAAGTTGGTAAAATAATGGTCAACCACGCTAAGACTCATATTTGGGTACCATCGGGAATTGACTAGAAGTAAGTTGGTAAAATTATGGGCAACCACTTTAAGACTCATATTTGGGTACCATTGGGAATTGACTAGAAGTAAGTTGGTAAAATAATGGTCAACCACGCTATGACTCATATTTGGGTACCATCGGGAATTGACTAGAAGTAAGTTGCTAAAATAATGGTCAACCACACTAAGACTCATATGTGGGTACCATTGGGAATTAAATCCTAGGATAGGAAACAAAGTTGTACCAAAGCCAAAGATACTAGCAATACCTGTCAAAAAACATAATTCATATTCAAATATTGGCCATATTTTTATCGAAATCCCAATAATGGAAAAAATCTTCCTCGTTCGGTCGTTATGAAGTCCCTCCATAGTCGAGGCAAATATTTGATTCTCCTTAAAGGAAATCAATGGCACAATTAATCTTGTATATTCCTCCGGCCTGTCCCGTGTCCTGCTCTCCCTCTACGGCCGGCAGTCCCATTATCTTCCGGGATGATATATGGGGGCAGTTGATTGGAAAATCAATGACTGAATGCTCCAGGGAAATTGTTCTTCAATTACCCAGTTTCCTGTCTTCACAATACTCGCCGATGTAGTTTGCTGTGATTGAAATTTGCCGTAATGCTAATTGTTTAATAATTTTATCTTTAATACATGATCTTGTAGTAACATTCATTTCAGAACACGTTTAGATCTAGCAACATATATTTTAGCTGAATAAATTTCAACATAAATTAAGATCCACTAGTAAACATTTCAGCACACATTTTGATCAAACAACACAAACTTCCGCACACATTTCGGTCAAACAACATACATTTCAAGACAAATTTAGATTCAGTAGCACACATTCAGTAGCCATCCATAATCAAATAGTGCAGCAACCATTAGATTCCGCAGCACACGGTTTATACATTGAGATCCAGTAGTATACATTTTAGCACACGTTTCAGCAAATATTGAAGGTTAATAGTATACGTTTCAGCACACATTTAGATTCAGCAACGCACATTTCAACTCACATTTAAATTCATTAGTATACATTGCAGCACACATTTAAATCCAGTAACACTTATTTCGGCACACATTTAAATACAGTAGCATACATTTCAACACGTATTTTAATCCAGTTGAACACATTTCAGCACACATTTTAATCCAATAGCATATATTTCAGCACACATTTAGATTCAGCAACGCACATTTCAACTCACATTTAAATTCATTAGTATACATTGCAGCACACATTTCGATACAGTAACACTTATTTTAGCACACATTTAAATACAGTACCATACATCTCAGCACGTATTTGAATCCAGTTGAACACATTTCAGCACACATTTTAATCAAGTAGTATATATTTCAGCATACATTTAGATTCAGCAACGCACATATCAACTCACATTTAAATTCATAAGTATACATTGCAGCACACATTTCGATACAGTAACACTTATTTTAGCACACATTTAAATACAGTACCATACATCTCAGCACGTATTTGAATCCAGTTGAACACATTTCAGCACACATTTTAATCCAGTAGTATATATTTCAGCACACATTCAGATTCAGCAATGCACATTTCAACTCACATTTAAATTAATTAGTGTACATAGCAGCACACATTTCGATACAGTAACACTTATTTTAGCACACATTTAAATACAGTACCATACATCTCAGCACGTATTTGAATCCAGTTGAACACATTTCAGTACACATTTTAATCAAGTAGTATATATTTCAGCATACATTTAGATTCAGCAACGCACATTTCAACTCACATTTAAATTAATTAGTGTACATTGCAGCACACATTTCGATACAGTAACACTTATTTTAGCACACATTTAAATACAGTAGCATACATTTCAGCACGTATTTGAGAATCCAGTTGAACACATTTCAGCACACATTTAGATTCAGCAACGCACATTTCAGCTCACATTTAAATTTGGTAGTATACATTTCAGCACACATTTAGATCAAGTAACACTTATTTCAGAACACATTTAAAAACAGTAGTATACATTTCAGCACACATTTGAATCCAGTAGTATACATTTCAGCACATATTTTAATCCAGTAGGGTACTCGTACATTTCAGCACACATTTAGATCCTGTAACGTACACTAAAATCCAGTAGTATACTCGTATATTTCAGCACACATTTAGATCCAATAACGCATGTTTTAGCACAAATTTAGAAACAGTAGTATTTATTAATTATCGTAATATGCCGATTTAGATGTGCACGGCTTCGCGGTTGCACGTTAACCCTTTATAGGGCAAGTTTTTATTTTTGAGATATTGAGTTTTTTGTTGAATAAATCATTATTATGTGTATCAAATCAACTTTATTTTGTAGAAAATGTGGTTTAAATAATTTTTTTTTTGGAAATGAGGCGGTCGCATATGAGAGCTGTGCCCATTTCAGGGGTCATGTCAGTGGGCGCACAAGTGACCAATGAATGTTTAGGTAATAATATCTAAGTTAAGGTTGTATTAGGAAATACAATTCTTATATGAGATATAATGAATGGTGATTTACTTATAATACCTATTTACATATTTGACAATAAAATTTACTTATAATACCTATTTACATATTTGACGACCTCCGTGGCCTGGTGGTAAGACACTTGTCCGCCGATCCGGAGGTTGCGGGTTCGATCCCCGCTGGAACCCAGATTTTTTTAAATAGGATTCTAGACAGGTTAACACTTAGGGCCTATAAAAACATCTTTCTGGTTGGTTGGAAGAGATTGCCGCAATAAACTCGCCAGGTTAAAAAAAAAATTAAAAAATTGACCGGATGTTTAGATCGTTGCTACTGATCGTGCAGCTAACTTCACGACGATCCGTCTTAAATAAGACCTCTGCCCGCCCACTACATTTGCCAAGTTGACATTTGTGTTACTTAAAAATGTTTCATTAAGAAAATGAATCCTTATAAGTATAACCATAAGGGTGGTCGCATATGCGACCGATTTCTGCTTATGCCTGCTGAGGGTGTCCGTTCAAACCCCGTGCTATGTTACTTCCAACGAATAACGACACGCATTTTTTCTGCCTAATATTTGTATGTTATGTACGAGTATTAGGGTATACGCGTATGTGAATTCGGCCATATAATTTACTCACGAAAAATCAGAAGAAAAAAAACATAAAAATTCTTCGTCGAGGAAAAAAATAAGCTTATATTCAATTATCGCGCATATCTCTTGATCGTAAAATGCGAAAATATTTAGCAAAATTGAATATTACACACGCGTGATTATATCCGGAAATGAGGGTCTGGAATGCGGACTCTTCAAACTCTTCAGCAAATTGCTTTTTCCCCAACCCTGTGTACCACCACCACACGCGAAAATATTTGGAGAGTTGAATATTCTGAAATCGACTACACTTTATATGCCATTTGCTGTTAGAATATGAAGTTTTTAATTTCAGGAGATCACTTTCAAAATAATTTCACATCATAAGATAAACTTTTCCACTTATAGTCTGATTGTCAAAGTTTTGAAGCTTGATCAGTTGAAACTTTAAATTGTCTAGAATTGTCATTTAAAAAAAAATGTTTTAATTTATTGCTTTGTTATGGCCTTTTGCAACGAAAACACTTTTAGAACTTTAACTGTGTTGTTTTATTTGTATTATAATAAGGATGATGTTAATATCTTAGTGGCTTTAAGAATAATGATTGCTATGGTCTTTACATTGTAGTGACCTTAAGAATAATATAGCTATGTGGTCTCTACATTGTAGTGACTTTAAGAATAATGATAGCTATGGTCTCTACATTGTAGTGACTCTAAGCATAATGATTATATCGCCTTGAATATGGCGTCCATTTATAGCAAAGATAACGCAACTTCTCCCATTCAGTGATATTAAATCTATATTGAATTTGTGGAGAAAGATGGTAAACAAATACATCGAGTAAGAATGCTAATATTGGTTAGTGACATAGGTTTACATAGCTTATAATATTTATTTGAACATCATTTAGCTAATATTGGTTTTGTTACAGATAATAATATTCGTAGGTTCCTAGATAAGTGGAACGGTGAATGTATAGATATGGCAGCAGAGACATGTAGATACATGACAGCTTCTTATCAAATATGTTTTTTTTTCTGAATATATGAAGATGCGGGGAAGTACCTAATCTAATAACCGCAGTCACTACCTTCCTATCATCATGTTAAACTTTATTTTCTTTTGTCAATAATAGTGGGTTTGAGTCCCGTGTAACAGCGCTCTTGAAGAGAGTTTGCTCTCTGAAGGGTGCTATATAAATTTACCTTATATTATTATTGTTTTTATACAAACCAATGTATAACAATACTGATCAACAATAAAAGACTTAGGAAATATAACTAAAAACATAGAAAAAGGGATCTCTCTTTACATCATATTTTGTAATTTGCATTAATATAATCTATCTAAAATCATTAACCCATCTAGAATTTGTATTAGTATGATCTATCTAAAATCAATAACCCATCTAGAATTTGTATTAATATGATCTATCTAAAATCATTAACCCATCTAGAATTTTAATTTTTTTAAATGTGTTTATTGACTCATATAAATCCATAATGACTATAATTTGATGGCACATTCATATGGATGGATCATTCTAGTAAAGTTTATAGCCTATTTAAAAAAAAAACTAGTTGCAACCCGTGAAATATTCACGGAAGTAAAACAAATTCATTTATCACGGACCCGCCGAGATTCAAATTTCGAATTACTTTCGGAGATAATCCAAATTACTTTCGGAGATAATCCAATCCAATCCTCTCTCGCTCTCCAATCCTCTCTCTCAATAATCCAATCCTCTCTCGCTCTCTTGTATTTAAAATTCAATTCTCGTATTCTTTCTTTGACGACAGCCGTCGTACGGGTTTTTAACTATTTATATTATGATTATTTAGAGCAAGCTTATCGTAAGCTAACCTCCGATATTCATTAAGCTCCTGAAGGACTTTTTTATTTGTTTTATTACGCAAACATCATCATGCCGTGTCTCTTGCGGAGTAGGCAAGGATAACAGATCTCTAAACTTTTATATCCATGCACACAACTTTCACCTCCTTGACATTTATACAAACGTTACGCATAATCCTAAGAATTTCCTGGAGAGACCGCATAACAAATGACGAGGTTCTCAGCAGGATTGAAGAAACCAGGCACCTGTCAAACACCATATCGGAAAGGCGTGCAGAATGGATGGGTCATATGCTGCGACATGAAAATCTCCTGCACAATATACTGGAGGGAATGATTGAGGGATCTATTGGCAGAGGGCGTCCTCGCCGAGAGTATCTGGAGCAAATATGCCACGATATGGACTGCACCTCCTATACAGAGCTCAAGAGGATTGCTGAGGACCGAGCGGAGTGGAGGAGGAGATGCAGGGCTTTGCTGCTAACCAAGCCCCAGGATTTAAACTGAAGAAGAAGATGTAATAATCTTCCATTATTCACACTTCTCACTTTACCCTCTTTTCAAATCTGGTAAATTTGGTCCAACCACGTTTTCGTTGGTTTACCTCTCTCGCACACACCTTATTTTTATTATTATTATTATTATTACACATGACAAGAAATATACACAATTTGAGAAAAACAACAGATAATTTGATTTGGACATACAATTTTAATGGATCTGGGTTTGTTGCCTTTCATTTGTCGTATCCCCAGTAAACTAGGCTTTTGCCTGTATCTCACTGAGGATATTTAGCATGAGAAAAATAAATCGATACTTCTTTCCGATTTTTGATTACACAAAAACAAAACCCCGTTGCACGCTCTCATCAACCTGACAAACAGTGACACTCAACTACAACTGGAAACATCTTGCGAAATTCAACTGCTCACACATCATCACTCCAGAAATACCAAAAATATTCATCCCACACTATACCGCACACAATCATAAGAATAAAAATCAAAATCAAAACAAAATTAAAACAAAAAAAAAAAATACACAGAAACACAAATACAAAAACAACCAAAATTAAAACAACAAGAAGAAACCCACACTCACGAGCTTACATAAATCCCTTCCACTCGTCATTCATCCTGAAAGCCCAAGTACTCAAAATCCTGTCGCAATAACAACCACGCTCCGATCGACTGTCTAAATGGTTTTCCTACCTTTACCTTTATTGAAGTCGGCACGCCATTGTATGTAATGGGAGCCAAATAAGCATATTGTCTTTGGGCAAAAGAGGTTTTGACTATACTATACTATACTTGCACTTCTGACTATACTCGCTAAGTGATTCTTTCATAATTCATTCTCTCCACATGTCCTAGCCATCTCTTCTTAAAGTTCCTTTCTTCATCTAATTTAAAACTGTACTATTTTGTCCATGCAATAATTTCTGATGTCTTCATTCAATTTTTTTTAAATGTTAAAAAAAAATAAAGATATATTGTTTATAGTTAAGGCATTAACATTGTGGAGGTTTAAAGACATTGTAATTTATTTTATCAAGCACTTTTTATTCCACTTTTTGTAACGGTATAACCCTACCGGTTTTAAGGCTTTCACCAAATTATCAGGGGAGCGCAAACCAGACTAAATTCTGTTCAAACTGGAACCGACATACACGCTTCTAACGTTTGTTTGTGCTCCTCTTAAGATGAGGTGAAAGCCTTGAAACCGGTAGGGTTACACCGTTATTAAAAGTGGAATAAACAGTGTTTGATAAAACAAAAATATAGATAATACAAACAGGTTTTAAACGTAGGAAAATATCGCAATTTGAATTATTTGGTATTCAAATTGCACAAATAACTATTTAAATAAATCATATTTGTCTTATGTTAAAAATAACTGGCTACTAACTAAATTATCTGAATACTCGTATATCAAGTTCATAAAAAAAATTATGTGAAACTTGGTACTGTTGTATTCTTTCCCTGTAAAACAATATTGCCACACTCTTTCCTATGCCACTTACTGTTATCTTATGCGGTTGAGAATCGCTGAATTATGTTAGAGAATTCATTAAGGCGGATTTGTGTTCACGTAATCTTTTTTTCGAAAGACCTTTCTTCTTCTTCATCTTATTTTAGGCCTGTTGATCTGTTATGGTCCTGCATCATTGTTTCCCTCTTGTGACGTCGACTGCCAGCTGTCTTTCCACCTTTTGGGAGGTCGTCCTGGAGATCTGCTTGCTTGGGGGATATTGTCCCTGACCATTCTTACGGCTTTTTGTTCCCCCATTCTGGATACGTGTTCGTTCCAGAACCTTCTTCTCTGTCGTCCCCATCTGACAATATCTTCAACTTTGCACGTCCTTCGGATTTCTGTGTTTCGTACTCTATCACGAAGGGTTTTGCCAGCGATACTCCTGAGTACCTTCATTTCGCTGGTTCGAAGGAGATTTTTGGTTCTGACAGTTTCGGCTCTGGATTCTATGCTGTATGTCATTATGGGGTGGACACAGGTCTTGTATATCCTCACCTTGCTTTGGATGTTCATATACTTGTTTTCTTGATATAATTTATTGCAGTCAGTAAATATAAGTTTATATGTACGAGTATTATTATGACTGTAGTAAAAACGTCTCATTCTGGGTGGTATGGTACTAATCAGTCCTTCCACGTTAATCTTTACACCAGTGAATGGTGTAAAATAAGTGTAAGTTTCATCCCTATGTAAAATCTCGCTGGCCAACAGCCACGATAAACCAGCACAGCTCTGGGATCAATATTCAGTAAAGAAAGTGCCATATCTTGAGGGCTTGACTATCTTCATCACAAGAAGTAGAATGTAGGGCATACAAATAGAATGGTCAACTAGATTTTATTTGAAAAAATCTTTTATCCTTCAGATGAACCGTATTACTTTATACTGTTTGCGTAACAAAAAAATATTTACTTTGAAACAAAAAGATTATACAAGAAAGCCTTAAGTGGCTGAGACACGATCATAGAAAAGGATGTAGGAATATCAACTTACCAAATGTTTCTTGAATCTTCGAAAAGACTATAGTTTCACTTTGTGGTGCCATATTTTATGTTAAAAGAAAAATAAATAAATAAAAAACTTATTTTATATTTTTGTGTTCACCGCAGGTTTATGAAGGTTTATGTTGAGATTAAAAAATGTATAAAATTAAGTATAAATCTAAATATCATCAACAACCAAACCAATTTTAATAATAGCCCTCTACTTAATATGTTTCCTATTTAAAATTCACCCCCTTGGATATCCTGACCCTGGCCTGCCCGAAAGATTAATTTTCATTTAAATTTTTTCTCCACCCCATTTACCATTGAATCACATATCTCCCCCTACCTCATTCCTCTTATATTATTTACACTTTTACAGGAAATGCATTTATAGCAATTTAGTTTGTCTTCACCAGACGATTAAGACGGTGGTCTTCGAAACCGGTAGTAAACCCCAAAAATAAACCTGTGGTGAATACAACAATATAAAATAAGTTTTTTATTTACTTATTTTTCCTTTTACTTACCAAATGTACTATATTTTATCGATAAAGCTATAATTTCATAGACTTTTGAATGTGATTAACCAATCGAATTGAAACTGTTAAAATACTAGTAATTTATTTATTCTAATCTCAACTTTTTACAAAGAATTTCGAAGAATCTTGTCATATTCAGTAATAAGCCTATTTGCGAAGTCTGGATTTCTAGACATGTTTATTTTTTAGTATAAACATTTTAAAAAAACTAATAAAAGACGTGTAAACTTGGAATAACACATATTGATACTTTAGGTCGTAAATAGCAATTATTTTCTGGCTCTTGAATATCCAATAATAGCGAATGTTAATAATAATATGACAATTTATATAGCGCCGTTAAGAGAGGAGAATCTTCTGAAGGGCGCTCTAACTCGGAATATGAACCTACTCTTATTATCATATTAAAAATATTACAAAATTCAAACAATTTTAATGTAAGGATAAAAAAGTGATAACTGCGGCCGTTATTTTAAGTACTTCCCCTCATAATTGGTATGTTAACTCCAGAAAACTTACCATGAAAAGACGAATTACAATACAATAGAACATATCGCCTGTTGAGAATCATAGTGGCGGAACTACAAAAAAATAAATTTTCGAGTTAAGACTTCTAAATGGCACTAAAATGACTCCTTTTTTACGTGCGTAAATGGCAAAAGTATATTTCAACTCCTTGAAGCTTCGAGGAGTTGAAATATACTTTCGCCACTTACGCACGTAAAAAAATTGTCATTTTAGTGCCATTTGGAAGACTTAACTCGAAAATTTATTTTTTGGAGTTTCACCACTATGATTCTCAACAGGCGATATGTACTCGTAGATCTTCCACTATGTAATGGTTGCATATTTGGCTTTAGGTGGATTATAATGTATGTATACATTCATGTTTAATCTTAAATTTTGATTAAACCACAAAAAAAATAGTTACATTGCAGTGACTCCTTAAACTGCACACTCTATATCTATGTATATTTAAAAACAAACGGAAATAAAAAGCAAAGCACAATCATACGGTAATAAGTCCGTCGTCGTTACTGGGATTCGGTTCAAAATGCTCAACTCAGTTGGAAAGGAAATCTGTGCCGTGGATTTTGGATTATTTTCTTTTTTTTCCTTTTTAAGTGAATGATCCCTTGTATACCAACAAATTCATCCCTTGTATACCAACAAATTCACCCGACACACTGTACTGGGTCCAATGGCACGTCGAAGTGAGACGATTGTAACACACCAGCATTTATTTTTGAGTATAGATATGACCAAAGCCATGTGAATGAAAAGCATTATAAAGAAAGGCCAAGAAAAGTATGGTTGGATCAAATTAATGATATTTTGAAAGAAGGAAAATAAAGTAATAAGAGAAATCTTAGGTGTTTGTATGAGAAGGTGTAAAGATGTGAAATATGTTTCTCATGATAGTAAAGTACGGAGCTATCTCCTGTCTACCTACTTCGAAAGGGAAATAGTACGAAGATATGTATATAATGTTTGCCGTACAGAATCTTTAGTTTATATTATAAAAATATTGTAATTTGTTGGGGAGCATAAAAAAGATTTGTTTGTCCTCCCCTGATGAGGTTAAGAGTCTTGGTTGTGCTCCCTAATGATGAGGTGAAAGCCTTGAAACCGGTAGGGTTATACAGTTACAAAAAGTGGAATAAACAGTGTTTGATAAAACAAATTACAATGTCTTTAAACCTCCACAATGTTAATGGCTTAACTATAAATATGTGAAAATATTGTTTCGTGTATTAGCACCCTTAGAAAGAGAACAGTGTTGATTCTAAAGGCAATAAATTTAGCCCTGTCTTTTCTAGGAATGGCCTTTTCGCCTCGGCAGAAAATAAAATTAATTTCGGATTTATTTTTCCATTATTCTGTGTTATTATTTACTCGTTTTCTTTCTTTCTGTATTCTTCTTCATCTTCGTATCCACCCCCTTTATCCTTTAGGGGCGGGGGTAGAGCCCAACGACAGTACTCCTCTACGCAAGTCTGCTCAGGGAAAATTCTGAAATAATATACCAGTGTAATAGATGTTTGTCTATAAACGATTATTTTATTTGTCCATTTGTCATTTCTTCTTAGAAGAAGCTACATTGATGACAATAAGTATGGGATGGTGAATATATTAAATATATCGCACATGGGACAAAATAATGCAAGAATGGCAACAAATTGGCACACAAATGGGAATAAACCAAACGTAAAAAAGCAATAAAATAGTGCAAAATAGCAAAAAGTATCGGTAATTGATACAAATATGAGGAATTAACTAAACATATCGCGAATGGAATAAAATAATGCAAGAAAGCAACAAGTTGCTGTAATTGTCACGAAAATGGGAATGAGCCAATCATGTCAATGAAATGAAATAGTACAAGAAAGCAAAAAGCAGCAGTAATCGGTGCAAAATTTAGGAATGAGCAAAATATATTACAAACGGAATTAAATAAAGCAATAAAGCAAAAAGCAACAGTGTATGGTATGAGAATAGGGAATGAACAAAACTTATCGAAAATAATGCAAGAAAGCTAAGTTTAGTTCAATGCTGTAGAAATGTTCTTTATCAATGTTCAATGCTGTAGAAATGTTCTTTATCAAAGTCCAATGCTGTAGAAATGTTCTCTATCAAAGTTCAATGCTGTAGAAATGTTCTCTATTTAATATAAGTCATCTTTTGGTTGATTCCTAATGGCTGAGAGACGTGATTCCTCCGATCCATCTCTCACAGAGGACTCATATGTAATTAATATTAAAAAAGCATATTGCCAAAACATTATCATTCTGTATTGATGATTAAAGGAAGTCTTGAAAAATATAAAGAATACAAATTATTATGCACCATTTGGAGAGCAAACGTATCATGCCAAATTCGCCGTTGTTTTACCTTTCATTGCGACCAATATATTAGGAACTTCCCCCCATCTGTATCGCACATGTTCCTTATTCCCTCATATCTTACTATATTCTCTCGTATCCTACCAAATTCGCCGTTATTTTACCTTTCATTGTGACAAATATATTAGGAACTTCCCCACATCTGTATCGCACATCTTCCTTATTCTCTCATATCCTACTATATTCTCTCGTATCCTTCCAAATTCGCCGTTGTTTTACCTTTAATTACGACCAATATATTAGGAACTTCCCCACATCTGTATCGCACATGATCCTTATTCCCTCGTATCCTACTATATTCTCTCGTATCCTAGCAATTTCGCCGTTGTTTCACCTTTCATATGTTAGCCAAGCCATTCTTCATTGAATTTCAGAAATCGGTACAAAGATGATAAATGAACCGAATATATATCGCAAATGGAATAAAGTATTCATGCGCCTGCTCTGCACCCTCGACCCTCACCCCAAGGGTGCTTAGGGTGTATGTAGCAAACTGCTACCGCCTGCTGAATGTATTATTCATGTATAAGTTCTCCTATTAAATTATTCACTACAAGATACCGTTTTTCTGGCGGTGCACACATTAAATATTCCGAGATCGGTACTTTGCTTTTCAGTTAAATTTTCTACAACTACCTTGAATATTTGGTCAGTAAGGGGAATTAATATCTGGTTAGAAAGCGTATTCATACTTTTTTTTAAAATTAATATTATATTTTTTAATTTTCTTTTTGTTTGTTTGTACGAGTATATGATCAGATAGCTTATAAATACAGAATTTGTGAAAGAACAACAGGTAATTTAACGTGGACATGCAATTTTAATGGATCTGGGTTTGTTGCCTTTCATTTGTCATTTCCCCAGTAAACTAGGATTTTGCCTGTATCTTACTGAGGACAAATATTATTTTCAAATATTGCGATTAATACTATTTCATTGTACAAGATTTCATCAAAACACAACGAGGATTTTAATTTTCATCAAAAATTAGTTATTTTAATCATTTTGTCCCCTTTAAAGTAGTCCCCATACGTAAAATACACATTTGCCAACTTTTTTCCAATTCGCAAAACATTTTTTAAACGGATTTTTTAGAATACCAATCGGAGATTTTGCCTTAATCTCTTCTATGGTCGCAAAACGTTATCCTTTCAATGTCCGCTTCAGCTTTAGGAATAAGAAAAAATCGCAAGGAGCCATACCTGATGAATATGGTGGCTGTGGCATCACGACGGTATTGATTTTGGCAAAAAAATCACGAATTAGTCGTGAAGTGTGAGCCGGTGCATTATTGTGCTGCAAAATCCTGGAGTAGTTTGCCTACGATTCTGATCGTTTTCTTCGAATCACCTCACCCAAACGGCGTGAAACCTCAAAAATCCGATCAATTTTAAAATTAAAAAAACGCAAACGTTACAAAATGCGTTGTAAATACTTGTGTAGCGTACCTACGTCCCTAAATAAATTGTCAAACATACAGGGTCAACGACCGATGAATCAACCTCTGGACATCTACAATTGTCACATACCAGAAACGTCAACACTGTGTACACGCAAATATTATTTACGCGGCATTCCACGGTAGAGGGAGAGCGCATCGCTTTGTCTCGCCGTTTCGGCAAATAAATATCCTACCCGCTATACTGGGGCACGCGCAGGAGTGAGACAAAGTATATATCGCGGGCGCATTCACGCACAACTATAAAATACCTACTTGTAGACAAATAAACATTATTATTCACTCGACCATTCATTGATTATTTACTCTCACTTTTATCCGCATTCCTGAGTTTTGGATTTATTTTAAATACAAGACATATCAAAATCATCACGACGTATCAAGTTAAGCATCTCGCTACACTTGCATGTCAAACACAAACTGCCCGTCTAATATGTCAAACACAAATTGCCCATTCAATTTTCTTTTCTTTATCTTAACCTTTTCCTTCCAGTGCTAAAAAAATCGCGCGTTCCGGTGCTGCCGGATTTTTTTTTATGATTATTCAAATTTTTATCTTTAAACTCTTGCAATGTTATTCTTGTATATTTTCTTATTAAGTAAAAGAAATAAATAAAACTTTTGATTTCATTTTACTAAAGAAGATAGTTCAGTGAGATCGACGATTAGGAAATTAATTACACGACAGCATGAATCAGTAGTTGACCTGCCTCGAACCAAAATACCACGTACTATCCGTACTAATGACGATAGTAACCTTTCCCTTCCGGTGCTAAAAAAATCGTGCGTTCCGGTGCTGTGTGTTCAATACAAATATAAAAATGAGCGATTTAAAATCGAAAAAATAAGAATATTCATAGCCAATCGCTTAAATTAATTGAATTGTAAATCAAAAGTGATAATAATTTAAACTTAATTGCTGAAGACATGACAAAACATAGGCCGACGTTCACGAAACGGGCGCAGAGACCACCTCGTATGGATGCCCGCGAGCTACTGAGACGGAGCTCGGAACACTAACACTGTGTATATTATACCTCGAAGGAAGAAACAACTGCGAACTGAGATTCTATTTCTAGCGTTCACATATACTCGTACCGAAGTAGAGTGAGAGTGAAAAGCGTCGCTTCCATACCCATAGTGTTTTTTTAGAATGAATATACCTACGTCACACACTGACACACGTTTCATAGTATTGGTGAATTTATTCCCGATTTTCACAAAATATCTCTGATGTGGCCGATAAGTGCTAATTATTATTAATATTTTTTCATTCAATGCGTAAATGTATTACGGAGGAATACCTAAAATCTGAAGCCAGTATTTATTATATTTATGGAGATATTAAAGTTTTTAAAAGCAATGTGTACTAGTTACACATCACAGGGAAGGAAGGATTAAGCAATGCATCTTCATTCGATCCACATTATTTTCTTATTACGAGTACGTCATTCTTTTTTACTTCAGATCTGAGAGATAAAGTAATATTGTACGATTAATGAAGTTCCGTCAAAGTTTGTGAATTAATTATCATAAATCTGAAGGAAGCTTTGCGAGCAAAATCAATACGGGTTTGTGACCCACTTCCGATACCCCTCACCTCCCCCAAGATGCAACTCCAGTAATCTTCCTGGCTCCCCTATCTCCTGCATTCTCCTGATCTCCTGCATTCTCCTGATCTCCTGCATTCTCCTGATCTCCTATCTCCTGGTGGTGGCTAACTTACGTATCTCCTATTGTTATGAAATAATTACATTTGTATCAAACACAATACAATAATGTTTTGTACTTATTTTCATATTATGGGTCAATTAGCACATAACTGAAACCGGACCCTTTTTTAGGAGAGGCGGCCTATGTTTGTTAATATTTCTATAGACAGTACTAAATAATTAACAAAATAATTAATATTCTTCTTCTTAGTGGCATGTCAATTCCCCCCAACGTTGAATATCACCTGAAAGTAGATATCTTTGTCCCCGGTAGCCCTACAAAGATCCCCAACGCCCCTTATGCCAGTCCAATCACGTATATTGCGGAGCCAGGAGATTTGCCTACTGCCAACGCCTCTTCGGCCTTCTATTTTGCCTTGGATGATCAGGTGCAGTAATTTGTACTTTGCTCCTCTAAGTACATAAAGAATTAATAAGCTTTATTATTCATATATTATTTATAGTTAAGGCATTAACATTGTGGAGGTTTAAAGACATTGTAATTTGTTTTATCAAACTCCGTTTATTGCATTGTAATTTATTTTTATCAAACACTGTTTATTCCACTTTTTTGTGACGGTATAACCCTACCGGTTTCAAGGCTTTCACCTCATCTTCAGGGGAGCACAAACAAGATTAAATGCTGTTTGAACTGGTACCAATAAACACGCTTCAACGGTTGGGGGCTGAGGGGTGAGGGAGGCATGGGACGATTTCGGCCAAGAGCGGAGAGATTTTTGGGATATAACTGTTCACCAGATGTTCGGATCGATGTACTGACTTATAAATTTCTGTCTAATTTATTTCCGTTACTACTGATATGTAAGAATTTGGCATCATCGATAGAAAAAGTATGGTTTTCACGGTGACAACGATTAGCCATTTCAGAATAAATTAGAGGATTTGT
Organism: Odontocerum albicorne; assembly: GCA_949825065.1. Taxonomy (NCBI): domain Eukaryota; kingdom Metazoa; phylum Arthropoda; class Insecta; order Trichoptera; family Odontoceridae; genus Odontocerum; species Odontocerum albicorne. Next base: position 31,902,953 of record OX463859.1, on the reverse strand, counting down.
TAAGGCGGATTTGTGTTCACGAAATCTCATTTCAAAACATCTTCCTGTATTTCCTATATAGAAATTATCACAGTCAGCACATAAAAGTTATTATTTTTTTGTAACGGTATAACCCTACCGGTTTCAAGGCTTGAAACCGATAGGGTTATACCGTTACAAAAAAGTAATAAACAGAGTTTGATAAAACAAATTACAATGTATTTATTATTCAGTTTATTTGTTTATTGAGTTGAAAGAGATATTGAAAGAAGGATAGCGACAGTAAACACAATAAACGGAGCACTTTATGTTAAATACCGCACAAAATAAACAGTAGCGAAAATGACAATACATAACAATATGCTGGTGCCCACTTTGATGTGTGGAAGTGGTACTTGGACTTGGTCAAAGAAGGATGAGAGTAAGATTAATGATGTAAAAATGCGTTCACTAAGAAATATTTGTGGAGTGTCAATGTTTGAAGAAAGGCGGAATGAATGCATGGATAAAGATGAAGAAAGGAACTTTAAGACGATTTGGAGATGTGGAAAGAATGAATAACGAAAGAATGACTAAACAAGTATACAAGTCAGAAGTGCAAGGTGAGCGTGGAAGAATTAGACCGAGGAAAAAGTAGTTGAACCAAATGGACCATATTTTGAAAGTAAGTTAAGGGAAAAGTATGGATAATAGAAAATCGTGCATGACGAGGTGTATGAATGTGGAGGATGTGTAAGTTGTGTGCTTGGGTAGAACACTTTTGAGATCTGTTCTCTCTGCCTACCCCGCAAGGGACACGGTGTAATGATGTACGAGTATGTATGTAAAAGCTGGTTTATTTGAAGAAATTGCTTTGAACCAATAAACCCCTTATATTTATTTACAGAAAAGTTTTAAAATAATTTAAGTATCGAAAGGAGTGAGATAATAATCTACCTCTGCATCTCATTTTACCTGGGCCAATTTCCGAACGATCCTTTCTCTTCAAATGTTCTTCATTTTTTTAAATTAACAGATACGATGATAGAATGCATCCTTGATGTACACCTTTCCATGGCTCAAATTGCTTAATTGTTTAGCCATTATTTATTTATTTATTTTTCTCAAAACAGCCTTAGCCCAATTACTTTGAAAAAATACAAGAAATGTTAACATTAAAAATAAAGAAAAACTATATAAAATAAAATAAATTATTTAAAATTAAAATAATGTATATGCATACATATACCATATATACACATATATTCAAAGTCACTTAAATACGTTGATGATTGCTTTCTAACGCGCTCAATCTTTGAAGAAACTTTTCTTTTGCTTTTGGTAATGTGATATGAAATATGTCAATATCCGAAGCAGTCCCGTTCAAAAGAGTTAAAGCCCTTCCATTAGGCATGGCGGCTGGAAGGCCCGTTCTTGCGTATGTTATTGAGAACAGTTCTTGCCGGCACAGTGTATTGTAATTGTTAGGAACATTTAACGCTAATCTTTGTAGTCATGCTGGATAGCTCCTGACAACGTATGTTATACCAGGAGACGCACATCTCTTCTTACGCTCAAGGAGTTAGTTATACCCTAGCATGGCCAGCAGAAACTGAGTAAGATAAAGCCATAGATAGACACCTAACTCTCTCATATAGAGATATCGAAGATATTTTTTTGTACATACCCCACCAGGAGTGAGTTCTGCGGCCCCACCGGGCTCCAAATGCAAGCATTGCTTTCTAGTTTGCTACGGATCAATGAATTAAACAACGTTTTGAGCACCATTGGGTTTAATATTATGGACTGGATAAGCGAAAGGCGTAGGCCGACGAGGCGAAATATGTGTGCTTGTAGAGAAAAAAATTGAGATCTATTTTTCTCTGGTCTAAAGGATGTATGACCAAAGAGTTGTAGTACGTATGCTTCTTCCTTATGATCTATTTACCTGCAATAATCATTACTGAAAGATGGAAAACCAGAAATCTATTCACGTTCAACTACAAAAATAGTTAAAAAAAATCATTTAGCCCTCCCTGCAGTATTCGACAATGAAATCGCGTAATAGCATGTTGGTATAAATTAAGATCTTAAAGCAAAATTTAACTCAGAAACGATAATTTGAAAGCATGAAACATTGAACCACCAGACCCAAGGAGATAATGAGACAAGTAAATTAAATACATTTTACCATCAAACGTAAGGGTGAGAATGAGCTTAAATTATGATTGAGCTTCGGAAGCTTCTCTCCTACAAATTCATTAAATTAAGTTTGCATGTTAGCGCCTCGCCCAAGTTCTGAAATTATTCCACCCACGCAGATACATCCAAGTATTGCCCACACAAACATGTTGCAGACAAACGCTTCAAGCATCAATGCAGAATCAAATAAAACATATATTATGTCTATTTTGAAATTAAGTGCTTTAAAACAAAGATACTTCTTCTTCCTCTTCATATAGATCATGGTATGTTTGTTCCGCTTGTTTCCCTTCTTGTGACGTGGATTGCCAGCTGTCACGCCATGTCTTCGGAGGTCTTCCCCGTAATGTTCTTCCGGCTGCGTTCCCTTCAAGGGCGACACGTGGTAGTCTGTCGTCTTGCATTCTGTTTACATGTTCGTTCCAGTATCGCCTTCATTGTCTTCCCCACCTGACGATGTCTTCCGTACTACGCTTTCTCCTCATTTCGATGTTTCTGATTCTATCTCTTAGTGTGTTTCCGGTTATACATCTCAGTGTTTTCATTTCCGAGGTTCTCAGGAGAGATTTTGTTCTAGATGTGTCTGCTCTGGTCTCTATTCCTTAGGTGACTATCGGTCTCACACATGTCTTGTATATTCTGACTTTACTTTCTATTCTCATGTGTTGATTATTCCACGCCGGTGTTCTTAGGCATCCCGATATTGCAGCCGCCTTATTGCAGCGACCTGTCTCAAGGTTTCATCATACAGATTTCCATTGCTACTGATGCTCACTCCAAGATACCTAAACTCCATCACTTGCTCTATTATTTTGTTATTCACTGCTAGTTTGCATCTCACAGGGGTCTTAGATATTGTGAGGCTCTTCGTTTTGTCCGTGCATATCAACATGTAATATTTTAGTGAGGTTTGATGCAGTCTATAAAACATCCTTTGGAGGTCATCTTCGGATTCTGCGGTGAGTACTGCATCGTCTGCGTAGCATACAATGCTGACTTTTTTGTCTGCCAATCTGTATCCTATGTTCATGTCTGCAACTTCCTCAATTAGTTTGTCCATTATTAGATTGAAGAGGAACGGGCTTAAGCTATCCCCTTGTATATTTCCAATCGGAGTAGGCACGACATTTGTCAGGTCATTCTCTATTTTAATCCTGGTGTAGCTATTGGTATTTAATCCTTGTATGATTTTACGTATCTTGTATTTTAATTAAAGATACATTCTCTATTTTAATCCTGGTGTTGCTATTGGTATTTAATCTTTGTATGATTTTATGTATCTTGTATTTTAATTAAAGATACATTATCTATTTTAATCCTGGTGTAGCTATTGGTATTCAATCCTTGTATGATTTTATGTATCTTCTATTTTAATTAAAGATACGTTTTGTAAAATATACAACCAGGACTGGAGGCTCAAAATCAATGAAACCGAAACAGAGGTCATCAGGTTCTTCCGCAAAGTCAAGGGTCATCGATGTTTTTATTCATCGGTTGTTGCCTGGGCGAGTAGTGGGACGTGGGGGAATACATATGCCTTGACAAGCGACTAACGAGGAAACCCCCTCTGAATTCCATTCGGACAGAAGGGTCAAAAGGGTATCGAGGCCATCAGCTCGATGTTTCACTGAAACAGCTTCCCTTCACCTAAAAATAAGCTCCTCCTCTATAAAACGCTTATACGTCCCATCTTGACTTATGCTGTATCCGATTGGGGTAGTGTGAGCAACACGGATCACCTGAAGATTCAACGAGTGAAGGATAAAAGCTCTCCCGGAAAATAAAACCTCTCCCAACCTCACACCGAACAGTGTGAAGAAACCTCTAACACCACATCCTCGCTTAAACCATGAACTTCCATAAAAGCCAACAGAACCACAGAAACCTTTTAATTGCTGCCCAGGGGTAGGTTATGAGAGTAAGTCCGACCTACCTTTCCGTTATAAGCACAAGCTCCCGAAGCATCATCTGTTGCCTGACTGGTCCACCTACAGTATTAGCTGGGAGGACCAAGGTCTGAGTGAATGTGGTGGAATGCAAGTAGCCTGAATGAGTGGACATGTGCGTACTAAATAATTAGTTGTAAGAATAGTTATCTAGTTATAAGTTAGTATTTAAGTGATATAAATTTACACATATGACCTTTGGTAAATACTTGTATTATAGATTAATTTATTTTGTTAAATAGGCAATCTACCCAAACTAGGATGATTTGCGCCTACAAACTAAAGACATTATGAAATTATATGAGTCAATATGATAAAACCAATTTTACAACTAGACATTTTGAAATTATATGATAAAAACTAGACATTATGAAATTCAATATGATAAAAGCTAGACATTATGAAATTACATGATAAAAACTAGACATTATGAAATTCAATATGATAAAAACTAGTCATTATGAAATTATATGAGTCAATATGATAAAACCAATTTAAAAAAATGGTTATTCTCGATTATTCAAAGTTTCAACTGATAAGCTTAAAAAATTTAACAATCGATTTATAAACGGAAAAGTTTCTCGACGAAAGAAGAAACGCAACATTCATTGGTGCGGTAAAGATACGGTTTTTATTAAATCAAATCTATCTCGCAAAACACAACCGAAAAATAAATTGTCTATAGTTTCATAATCCAAACCACACTCGCAGCTGAGATTCTCCACAATACCCATTCTGTAAAGGTGACTAGCCACCACGCAGTGGCCCGTCCGCCCGACAGACACTACCATCTTATTCATTCTTATAATATTAAACCATGGTTTCAAAGGGATAGATTCTTCTTCTTCCTGGCACTGTCCCAACTCATGGCCTAAGTAGGCTGTTGGGGTCGGCTCTCCTCGTTCTCAGGCTGTATATTCTTCGGTTCTGGGTGTCGCTTTCATCAAGGCCGTTTCTCTGCAGGATTTTGGAGCATTGAGTCATTCAGGAGTTCTTTGGTCTTCTTCTGGATTTCAAAGGGATAGATTGTTGGATTGATTTATATCTAGAGCCTTAATTTATACCAGTTATATCCCAATTCAACGCCCATCGGTGCCAAGTATCATGCTTAATTTTATTCAAAAGACCAGTTATTGGCAGTGGAAAATTGGATAAGGGACAACCGGTAGAAAATGCTTCCTTTACCAAGGAATAAACACATTCATTACCAGTGATACCAATATATGAAGGAATCCAAATTAAAGAAACATTTTTGTTATTTGACATCAATTGGCATTTATTGAGCCAAGATTGATTGAAATTTAGATTAGGTTATTAATTTTTTTTAAAACGCATGTCAAAATCCATAATAACGAACTTTATGATACCATAAAAAATATTCTGTTATATGGAATATGATACTTAGGTTGCTACTTAGGTTTTGAGATATGGCAACACCAGTGTAGATACGTCAAATCTGACATCAGCATCGTAAAGTTTGACGTTTTTAATTTCTCAGGTTTTGTCATACGAGTGCTATTTGGGTTGTCTACAGTGACTTGAAAAATTCATCTCGGCCAAAAATGGAATTACGTGGTGAATATTTTCGTGCGATAATTTTTAATGATTTACGACGTGGACTAACTCAACAACAGTGTGCCGATCAACTCGCTTCGACTTTTGGTGATAAAGCACCATCCCGGGCTGTGCCACTGTGTTTCGCTGGTTTTCCGAATTCAATCGTGGTCGTAGTTCGCTCCAGGATGAATTTCGTGAAGGTCGTCCAAAATCGGTTGTTATGCCAGAAAACATCGGCTCGTCTCGTCTAGCCAAAGAAATATGGATTTTCATATTGCTTTGACCATTTACAGAAATAAAGTGAAGATGTTGTTCTTGTCGGGATGAATTGATTGAACCGTATGGATTTAGTTTGTTGTGTTATTCGACTTGAGCTGTTTTTTTCCTATTTTATTGTATAACATTGCTTACATGTCAATCTTAAATTCTTTGTGTTGTTGTTTTTATACTCGTATATTTGTATTAAACAGACCATTTGCCCGTTGAAATACATACACAAATAAACGAGAGAAACATACACATATAGTATTAAAAAACATTGTAATTTATTTTATTAAACACTGTTTATTCCACTTTTTTAAACGGTATAACCCTAACGGTGTCAAGGCTTTAACCTCATCATCAGAGAGCACAAACAAGACTGAATTATGTTCGAACTGTTACCGACATTTGAAACAAAAAAACGTTGATAATATAATGATGAAAGCCGAACGGTTTCAATGACAACATAACGGTGTAACTCTTCCGGTTTCAATGATAGCATAATGGTATAACCCTACCGCTTTCAGTGGAAACCATCATCGTCATCCTGTTGTATAACTCATGACTGAGCGTCGTGACTCCCATGATAGTCCTTAACGACTCCTCTCTATCCAACTCTGCACCCTGCGGTTTGAAAAGCAGTTGTTAAAGGTAGTCCTGTTGAGTCTCTCACTTGGTCAGTCCAACGAATAGGGACTTCTCATCTTATGCGTCGTCTTTCCACGCCATCAGTAACCACAAAACTCCGCAAATATTCTCCTTGGCCACGAACCATAACCTCTGTGGCCTAGTTGGTAAGACCCCTGTCTCCCAGCCCGAAAGTTGCGGGTTCGAATCCCGCTGAAATCTAGATTTAAAAAAAACCGATGCGTGAGACTCTCGCGCGGTAGAAGTGAAACTTCTTAGCTCCTAGGAAAAGTTGATTTTATGCATTGCTTTTTTCTATTCGTTAACGATTTTTTTTTAGTAAGTATTATGAAATGGTTATGGAGAATTTAATTCAAGAAAATCTCACTTACCTAAGTAAAATAAAATATATTTTTTTAATTTTTAATAATCCAAATTTTAATAATAAATTTAAAAAAAAATTATAATAAATAATAATTTTAATAATAATATAATAAACTTCATAATATTAAATTTATATTTTTTAATATGAAATATATTAATATTTTTATGTTATTATTAATTATTAAATTAATTAATTTTAAATATTTATTATTATATTATTCATAATATATTATTAATTATATTATTATATTATATTATTAATTAATTATAATATAAAAATAATATAATTATTAATATTATAATAACGTATATGTATATATCATTATAATTATATATTAAATAAATATCAAAATAAAAATAAAATAAAATAATTTAATATAAAATAAAATTGATAATTATTAAATTTATTACTATAAAAATAATACATATGGTAAAAAAAATCATTTTTAATAATAAATAATAATAATTTTAATAATAATATAATACACTTAATAATATTAATTATTATAAATAAAAAATAATTATTAATATTAAAATAGTTAATAATAATTTATTAAGAAATAAAATATTTAATTATAATAATGTAATAATAATAAAATAATAATATAATACACCGTTTCACTTTTCGTGACGTTCAGGCCAATTTGCCCCGCTTCAAAATAAAAAGTTTTCTTGTCTGGTTTTCACTTCTCACTTTCGTTCGTCGTTGCTGGGCCTCGTAGTCGAGGATCCCCTCGCTATTCCAACATAGTCAGCTGGAAAGCAAAGCTGTGCCATTAATTTTGTTTTGAGTGAGTGCGGCGTTGCACACCAGCAAACTCACCGACCACACCACTGTGCTGGATCCGATGGCAAACCGAAGCGAGACAATCGGGAGCACACCGGCATTTTTTTCTCATTTTTTTCCCTTTTTTGAAAGAATAAATATGACCGAAGTCATAGCTATCCTTATATCCCCAAATACTAGTGGAAAAAATGCGTGTGTCAGCATGGGGTTTGAACCGGTAACCTTCCGCATGGAAGTCCAGTCTGTTACCGCGTGGCCATGTACCTCAATAAGGTCACTTTAACATCTTACTAACTGTCTATACTGCATTTTTTTCATCCACATGTATACGTCTTGTCATATATGCTCTTCCATTTAAAATATTTTTTAACCTTTCACTTGTAGGGTACCCACGTCCCTAAATATTGTTAACATGCAGGGTCAACGACCGATGAATCAACCTCTGGATATCTACAATTGTCACATACCAGAAACGTCAACACTGTTTACACGCAAATAATATTTACATCGCATTCCAAGGTAGAAAGAGAACATATCACGCCGTCTCGCCGTTTCGACAATAAATATCCTACCCACGGTAGTATCCGCAGCGCTTGCGACCGCCTCAGCACGCGCAGGAGTGAGATCGAGATATACCGCGGACGCAGTCACGCGTCCCGTTCTGAAAGTCTATATATACCTACTTATCGATGAATAAAAGCACTTGTTATTATTCGCTTGACCATTCATTTCTGTGTATTATTTACCGACTATTCACTCTCACTTCCGCATTCCTGAATCAACGTATTTTATTTTAAATACAAACAAATCAAAATCATCACGACGTATCAAATTAAGCATCACGCTAAACACTTATCAAATATTTTATTTACATGCATAAAATATTTTATTTATATATTTATATATTTTTCATTTTCTATATTAAAGGGGCCCAATCTATTTTTTGAAAGGTTCCAATCTGGTTTTTTTTTTACTAGAGATCTCTTTAACATCTTTCTGGTTGGCTGGAAGATATTGCCACTTGGCAAGAAGCTTGCCAGATTGTATTATATACAACGAAAGTGTAATACAATACAATGTGCCTAAAGAATTGGAGAACTCGTTGAAGACATATTGTCAACAATCTGAAAGCTGGACAGTAAAAGACGACATGACAAATGAAGTACGGTAAACTCTAAAAGCCAATATATTACACAATCTCCGCTTTAGTGTGTATATTGTATAAATATAAAAAAATCACTTCGTTCTCGCGAAATGTTACAAAAAAATACATTTTGGTGTCTCCGTTCTTTGTGTATATCGCATTTTTTTTTTCTTTTCCCCCTAAAGTGCCGAGATAAATACAAATGGCGGTATAGGATGACGCGGAATTTATCCCGGACACAAATCGCTGTTACATCCCGCCAAAATATAAATCCGAGAGAGGAATGGAAGAAGAACCAGAGGGGAGGAAAGTGACACTTGATTGATGGAGTGGTAACGGCTGAAGGCGGCTTGCGCTACTGGACTTTTTAACTTGCAACAATGAGAGATAGTACGAGTTAACTAGCTCTGTTTACTTGACAAAATACTTGTTCTTTGTAAACCAGGGGTGGCCACCCTTATTGGGCCTTTGCCAAAACCAGTATTGGTTGAGAGGTCGACGGGGGAGAGATTTTTTTTGTTTATTTATTTAACACATCATTGTAAATACAATCTGACGCGCTTATTGCTAGGTGGCAATTTCTTCCAACCAACCAGACAAAAGTAATAAAATAAAGTTACGCTGTCGCAAAATGTATTCAGTCGCACAATATATTTTTACTTTTGCACACTTAACAATTACTTTTTGAAGTGACACTTGTATAGGCACGGTAGGGCAAATTGGCTTGAACGTCACGAAAAGTGAAATGGTGTACCTATTATATTATAATTAAATTATTATTTATTATTTTTAAATATTTTATTTATTAATAAATTATAATTAATAATTTTAATATTAATAATTATTTATTATTAATAATAATAAATATTATTTTAATATTACTAAGTGGATTATATTATTATTAAAATTATTATATATTATTAAAATTATCATATATTATTAAAATTATTATTTATTATAAAAAATAAAAAAATATATATTTTTTACTATATATTATTGTTATATTTAATAATTATTGGTAATTTTATTTTATATTAAACTAATTTATTTAATTTTATTTTAATATATATTTAATATATTATTAATATTTTATGGATAATTATAATAATATACATATATGTTATTATAATATGAATAATTATATTTTATAATTATTATATTATAATTAATAATAATATTAATAATTAATAATATCATAAAATAATATTATAAATAATAAAATTAAAATAACATAATACCTAATAAATAAATAATTATTTTAAAATAATTAATTTAATAATTAATAATAACATAAAAATATTAATATTAAAAAATATAAATTTAATATAATTAAGTGTATTAGGTATATTATTATTAAAATTATTGTATTATTTATTATTAAAATTATTATTTATTATTAAAAATTTTATTATTTGTTATTAAAAATAGAGAGAGATTTTCTTGAATTAAATTCCACGTAACAATTTTTTTTATTTCATTAAGAGATATATTCTTTAAATTCCACATTACCACTTCCTAATCCAAAAAAAAAATCGTTAACAAATGGAAAAAAAGCAATGCATAAAATCAACTTTTCCTAGGAGCTAAGAAGTTTCACTTCTACCACGCGAGAGTCTCACGTATTTGTTTATTTTTTGTTTCGTATGAGATGGTTATTTTTCCCTTTTATACTGACATCGTTTACATCGAGTTTCCCCACTGAGTTATGTCATCAAGACGGGAAGAAGCCGTTTGGTGGGAAAGAATTTTCGAAGTCGTCACAGTGATTTTTTCCCTTGGGATTTAGAATCTTATTTCCTATTTTAAATGTTTGTTTTTATTTTCACGTATTATAACGCAAAAAAAATCATATAAATCGTAGGAACTGTATGAGAATATGTCTCGATTGGAAAGTTGGTGCTGTCTCATCTCTGATTACCCTGACAGGGAAAGAGCGTGATGTTATGTATGTATTTTATTCCCCTTTTTTTCTTTCATATCGTACGACCTCCATGATCTAATTGGTAAGACGCCTGTCTCCTAACCCGGAGGTTGCGGGTTCAAATCCTGCTGAAATCCAGATTTTTTCAAAATTAAATCCAGTCTGGTTTCTACTTTAGACCACTATAACATCTTTTTAGTTGGTTGGAAGAGATTGCCACATGACAATAAGCCCTTCGGGTTGTACTGTTTACAAGGAAAGTGTAATACAATACAATACCCTGAAACAATTAGTGATTCGGGCACATAAAAAAGCGTTGCCGGGAGACAGTGGTCTTCGGCCGCAGAAGTCAAGCCTTCGGGTATTGAAGCGCTTGGAATATGCACAAAAGTCACGGTTCGTCATTGTACATGTTGATGACACTACTGTACGTAAAAATACCATAAAACATCGAAAATCAAACCCGAGACATCCGGATGGAAGTCAAGCTTCTTACCAACTAGGCAACGGAGGTTGGATTTTACAATTGGTACAATATTTATAATAAAATTTTACAATTGGTACAATATTTATAGTAAGATTTTACAATTGGTACAATATTTATAGTAAGATAGTACAATTGGTACAACACATAGTTAACAATAACGAGGTCATAGTTAATTCTATTTATTTATTTTCTTAATACAAGGTTAGCCCAGTTACATTGAAAATTACAAACATTGGTAACATTTTAAAAAAATATATAAATACACACATATATACACACACGTTTACACATACATACACACACATATATTATAAGTTACTTAAATGAGTTGATGAGTACTTTCTAACGCCCCCAATTTTAGAAGAAAATTATCTTTGACTTTTGATAATATGATATGAAATACACGTATATCAACATCTGAAGCAGTCCCGTTCAAAACATTTAATGCCCTTCCGACAGGCATAGCAGCTGGAAGACTGTTCTTGCGTATGTGATTGAGAACAGTTCTTGCCGGCGCAGTCTAGTGTAATTTTTAGGGATATTTAACGCTAATCTTTGTTGTAATGCTGGACAGCTCACAACTCCTCGAACGAATCTGACAAAGTATACCAGGAGATGAAGATGTCTTCTAGCGCTCAAAGAGTTATATACCCGAACGTGCCCAGCAGAAACTAAGTAAAATAAAGCCATAAATAGATATCAAACTCACTTATATAGAGATATCGTAGATATTTTTTTGTACCTTCTCCACCATGAATGGGTTCTGTGTCCCCAACAGGTTCCAAATGCAAGCATTGCTTTCGAATCAATGAATTAAACAACGTTTGGTTTTCAAACGACTTAGAGATTCTCATCACAAATTATCGAGTTTTGTAAGCTGTGAGCATAAATGAAGACCAAATGCAAAATTGCTGTTGAACAAGACACACAGGTCTTCAATGTTGTCGGTGCGGGGTATAGGTAAAGATTCTAGTGTATATCTATGAAAGCTCAACACATAACATACGAGCGATGATATGACAAAAAAATCACTTTGATGCGTTGAAATATAATTTATTATTGTGACTCCACTCACAGACGTTCATGAGATATGACTGTAGGTCTAAGCTGTCAGCATAGAACGAATATTTTTCAAAATTGCTCATCACAAATCTAAGAATTTTGTTAACTGAATTACACATTAGTTCTATGTGAGAACCAAATCCAAGATTTGTGTGGAATAAGACACCCGTTATAATATTGCCAACTTACAGAGGAAGCTTGCAGTAAGATATATGTCTACATGGTGGGTGTATACTTGAAGGCGTTATTAATGGGACCAAAGGGAATGTAGTTTCTTGATCTTCCTTGACGTATCTGTGTTACAAATATTTTAACATCATTAGTCTATATTCATCTTCTGCAGGATATAGGCTTCTCCAAGTTGTTTCCGACAAATCATGTATTTTGCGCACTGCTACCATGTAATCACTGTAGTGCAAACTACACTACGCCCATAACCGAATAGATCACATATCGGTATAACTAAAAAGGTTTCTTTGTAGTTAATTTTTCCTTGGTAAGTGTTGACGATTTTCTTATATGTTTTTTTCTAAAAATATGCATAAAGCCTTGTGGTATGGCCACAGGCACCACTTTCCTATCCTTACACGCGACTTATATATATATATATATATATATATATATATATATATATATATATATATATATATATATATATATATATATATATATATATATATATATATATATATATATATATATATATATATATATATATATATATATATATATATATATATATATATATATATATATATATATATATATATATATATATATATATATATATATATATATATATATATATATATATATATATATATATATATATATATATATATATATATATATATATATATATATATATATATATATATATATATATATATATATATATATATATATATATATATATATATATATATATATATATATATATATATATATATATATATATATATATATATATATATATATATATATATATTAGGTTTTCAGTTACTTCGCGAACTGTAAATATTGGATTCTGACATCAGATCTACCTGGAGATCCATCAGCAGCTTCCTTACAGCATTTTTTATTTTTTGGCCTGGATGACTCTTTAGTAACATAGTTCTCTGTTTTGGATATACAATAGACGGTATCTATTTTAATTGGTATTTTGTGGGCTTATGACCACCTTTGAAGGCTGAGTTAAGTGCTCACTTTATGCCTAGGCAACATTCCTCATTATACCATAGATTCATCTCTATACATCATTTAAATGTTTTTATTCTTAGTGCAGACAAGATGGTTTTTAGTCTTTATGCCATTTGTTGACGAACAATGGTAAGATTTTTTATTAACAGATGTTGAGGAAACCTCTTTATTCTGTCAATTATTCTGCCTTAAGGGTTGTCTGCTCTCTACACGTCGCTATAGACACCGTCGTTATATTACTATATTTTTTTAATAAAATAAATAAAACACTATTTTTTTTATTCACTACTGACAACAGTACAAAATGAAAAATAAGCGTTTTATTTATTTTATTAAAAAAAATATTAACATGACACCACAAACTGAAACAAATGTCTTTTTTAAGATTCAAGAAATATTATTATTATATTTATATCGGAGAATTCGTTCAACAAAGTCATTCCGTGTTCGAATTGTAACGCACTAACTAAACGAAAAGTTTAAAAGTTTTTATTCACTGCGTCACTTTAAAAATATAATTTCAACTTCTCGTGCCTCAAGTTTATAGAAAAAACACGATTTAACTTCAACAAAGAAACAAGCAAACTAACTTTAATTGTTCTTGTATCGTTTCCATTAACAATCCATATCATGTTTCCTCAGATCTAACACAAAGGATCTGTTAACACAAAAGTAAGAATTAATTTGTATGTTTTCTCGATTTGAACTTCAAGCTATCTTGTCCATTACAAGTGTTTTTTCTCTCAACAATCGTTTTGAAAAACTTTAGGGATTGAAAATAATTGGAAGTTGTCTGTCTTAATCCCCATTTTCACCTCTTTCTGTCCTCTTTCCTTCCTTCCTTTTATCGGTATTGTCTTCTCTCCTCTCCAATTATATAAGATTGTTAAAGTTTCGAGATTTCTTATAGTTGTTTTGTTTTGTAAATTCAATTTCAAACAAAATTGGTTTGAATCGTTGATATTTTATGCAAGTGGATTGACAATAAACGAGAAATAGAAATAAAAAAAGGGTTTTATTCGGTTTTAAGAGAAACCCCGAAGGCCGTGGCTACACCAAAGTGCTTCGCTAGATTTTACGTGACTCATATACTAGGTGACTTCATGCCTGGCCACACCAAAGTGCTACGCACAAATTCATTTGACATTTGGCAGCGGTTGAGTCAACAAACGATTCCACTCTCAAAACTAACCAATTTCATTACAACTTACCTTATCTTTATTTACTTCCTGTGCAACTTCGTTCCAAAGTCATTTTATTACAGGTACATTTTTGTAAAATTTGCTCGATGGGTTCCACAAAGGCTCCCTTTTATACACAGCTGTTATTAAAACTTCCGCCATTTTATAAAATCACGGTGACACAATAAAATTAACCAACATGTCTGTTCGCTAGGAGATTCAAACCTTTGTGGAACCCATCGAGTGAATTATACAAAAATGTACCTGTAATAAAATCACTTTGGAATGTAGTTGCACAGGAAGTAAATAAAGATAAGGTAAGTTGTAATGAAATTGGTTAGTTTTGAGAGTGGCATCGTTTGTTGAGTCAACCGCTTCCAACTGTCAAATGATTTTTTGCGTAGCACTTTGGTGTGGCCAGGCATGAAGTCACCTAGTATATGAGTCACACGTGGCAACGGCCTTAGTAATTTACTTAGGGCTTCTTTTTAAAACCAAATAATATACATTTTTTAAAGTATCTTTGGTTTCGATTGATACGGTTGATCATCGAGAATTGGGTTTATCCAAGACTATCTGTTTCATTGAGTCTTCTAACCTGATTTTCGACGGTGTCAAAAAAGATGGTAGCTCAATTGGGAAACCGTGCATTGAAATTATCTGCTACCTTGTCGATATGACCAATCTTCACACGCTCTCAAAAGAACTACCTCAATGCGTTTTTTCATCAAGCTCACATTTTACCATTACAAACACTTAAAGAGACGATCGAAATCAAGACAACTTTATTGCTATATCTAAGTAAATTAAAAAAGGCCGAGAGGAGTTGCACAGCGCGAGGTTCGAACCGGCGCCCTTCCGCACGGAAGCCCGGTGCGTTACCGCGCGGCCATGCACCTTGAGGACTATTACAATTTAAAGGGTCAACAAATATCCTACAAGAATCAAAACTCTTTGTTTAAAGAGCTTAAAAGCTTTTACCAAATTTGGATACTGTGTATTTTATAAATTAAGATTAAAATATCCTGTAATGAAATGATCGATATCAATATGTTTGGAGGATAAGCAATGTTTATTTCGGGTCAACAGAGATGATTAATTGGTTCGAGCACAGTCGAAGGCATCGCGTCAATTATGAATGAAAATATTTTGGATTAAACGGATACTTAAATTGATTGTTATTCTTTGGTAAGAAAGACCAATATAAGACTCGCTCCATCCTTGGCATGCTTTAAGAAGCGACTAAAAAACTCTTAATTTCTAGTCAGTAAAATAACGTATTTCATTCCTGAATTTTCTTTTCTTTTCCTTTCCTCTGCACCATCCCTTCCTTTCCTTTTGATTGATGATATATAATTTTATATGAAAAAGAATGTTCGGGTGATTGTCCGTCTTTGTGGGGTTCGTGGGCATATGCTCATGTATGTGTTTATGGATTTCGTGGGGATGGATACTCATTTGAATGATTTATGCAACCATGTAACTTGCTTAATTTACTTTTGTTTGGTTGGTTGGGAGAGATTGCCACCGGGCAATAAGCCCGCCAGATTGTATTTGCAATAAAAATGTTGAATAAAATGAATAAATAAATAAAGACCCTTTCAAATTACGAGTATAATGTTTGTTGAAATTAAATTTCTGATGTAATAATAAAATGACAATTTATATAGCGCCGTTTAGCGAGCAGACTCTCCTCAAGGGTCCTCTAACTCGGGATTCGAACCCAATATTACTGACTGAAAGTATACTAAGATTCAAAATTCATAATTAAATAGCAATATCATTTTATTTCTTGTAAAAAAAAACAATATACGAACAGTTAACAATATTTTAAACCCACACAAAGCTCAAAGAGAATAATCCAACTCAAATAGACCATCATGGCTATGTTGATATATTTATTTATTTATCCCTTATATGTAACTGGTTCCAGAGTCTTACTTCATAGACAGTAAAGAACGACGTAAAAAAAAGAACTGTGAACTGGAAAAGACAATTAATAATCTTTGTCCGAGCGTAGCGCTAGTACATGATCGGAAAGACATTGAAATTTTTCGGCGAGATGGCGGCGGCGGAACAGTTAAGGATATTATACAATAAAGATAGTATATGAATTTGGCGTATATTTCTCACGTTCAACCACTTTAGCGCCTTCTGGTATGAAGTGATATGATTAAAAATAAATTGAAGTATGAAGTGATATTGCATTCAATATTCAAAATATTTGTCTAAGATTTTATTCACTGCGTGACTTTAATTTTATTCACTGCACACTAAAGGCGAAACTGTTCATGTACTCGTATTATTTTCTACAGTGCTTCATAGATGACATTTTCAATATGTTACTTTCAATAGCACTGCATAACATATATGGTTTTCTTTTTATGGAACGGTGTATTTTTTGTCAAAGGAGGCGCGCAGTACCAATACGGGGTTGGCCCGCGGAGGGAGCAGCCAGCAGTGGAGCGGCTAGGAGTGAAGGCCCTAGTATATATGTATAATATCGAGATACATACATATTATTGCTAATTATAAACCGATTATTTTCTGTTTTACTTCTCAAATAGTAGAATTGTTCAAATTATTCAAATCTTTCATTTTTCACCCAAATATATTTAGAAAGTTTCAGCCAAATAAATAAATAATTGTGACATATCTTTTTAAATGGTTTTTTCTATCTTCTTTCCTAGGGTGCCAAGATCCGTTTCACGATGCTGTTTGAGTTGGGTGGCTCAGAGCAGTCCGCAGTGGTCTCGAGACCCACCATGCCGGAGCTGCGGAGGTCGGCTCTTGCGCAGCTGGCCCTCTACGTGGCCTCCACCGGGCAGATCCTCAACATTGGAGACGTCCAAAGCTGGCTGGGCAGTGGAACGAGAGCAGCTTCTGAAGACTCAACGAGGACCATCCTCTGTATGCCCATTGTCAATGGACAGAAGAATGTTATTGGAGTAGCGCAGCTCATCAACAAGGTAAGTCTATTATGTGTTTTCTACATTGTAACCTCAATACTAAGAAACGTGACCTACTTCGGAATTGCTGTATATTATTATCCAGTCATAACGCTGTCCGAAAAGCCTGTGCATTCTTCACCTGGTCGCTCCAGTGCATAGGGGATCTGCTTCTTTTTCTTGGACTCTCTAATTTACCAGTGACCAAAAGTTTCTCCATGCCCTCCTTGCTCAAAATTTGACTGGTAACCTGAAGAATGCGACGAGTACATAGCCTTGAAAGCCTCTCTGAAAGCTTATCTCTGCATTTGTTAGCTGTTTCATCCATGAAACGCCTAGATATCGTCCCCAACGCCACATTTTGAATGAGGCTATCCTTGATATTTCTCTGGTGTCCAAATTTATAAGACATAACATACCTATAGGAATATTGGGAAAATCGTGGTTATAACAACACATATTTTCATTCCTTGAGGGATGTTCCAGTTTCTTCAGATCTGTCCTTCAGATCTGTAATGACAATTTATATAGCGCAGTTTGGAAAGCAAACTCTCCGCAAGGGCGCTCTAACGGGATTCGGGATTTAAACCCACTATTATTGAGAGATTAAAAATATTACAAAATGAATATATAATATTAGTGAAAGGATAAGAAGGTAGTGGCTGCGGCCATTAGATTAAGTACTTCTCTATAGTGCACGCATTTATTGTAAAGGGGGCATAATTTATTTGAAAGAGAAAACAAAATATTATACAAACAAAATAAATATGTTCTAAGATTACCCTGACTGTTTTCAACTAGTTAAAAATATTTTTCGGGGTATTTGCCTTGTTGATTTATATGATGACCGTCATTTCGAAGGCTTTGCAGCTTTTATCCTCAAGGTGAAGTTAAAAAATATTATCAGATATATTCTGTAATGTTTTATTTTTTTAAAACGCCTTGAGATTGTAAGCTGCAACGCCTTCGAAACGTTGATGATCATTTAAACCAATCCATGACGACGAAAACTCCGAAAAATATTTTAAATTAATAAAATAAATAATTTACACACAAAAGTTATCCTTCGACATAATATACTAATGTGAATATGTCAAAATGATCCAACCTACAAAAGGCAAATATTTTTCCAGTTATTATAGATATAATATATAATATATTTTAAACTCCACGGCACGTGGAGTTCCAAAAAATGCATCACTTTTGCAATCTCCAATAATGAAGTATAAATATTGAGACTGTCATAAAACGTATTTTCAGTATTTTATAAATGGCTTTCCAGTCGGAATGGTTCAGACACTTTGAGAACGTTCCTGGAATATATGACAGAAATGGCACTGTTCTGGAAACGTATTTATTTATCTGGAATTATTAAGCAGTCGTCAGTCAGTACGGGCACTGCATGAACTTATATCATATGACATCGACTATTTATAAGAGTCAAGCGAAGAAGTTATTCTTATCTGAATGAATTAAGTAGATTATTTTGGTTTGTTTCGTTTTTGTATTGAGTTTATCTCGGGATTGTTTCGTTATTGCATTGGGTTTATGTTGGATTGTTGCGTTATTGTATTTGATTTATCTTGGGTTGTTTCGTTATTGTATTGGGTTTATCTTGAATTGTTTCGTTATTGCATTGGATTTATCTTGGGTTGTTGGGTTTTTGTATTTGGTTTATCTCGGGTTGTTTCGTTATTGTGTTGGGTTTATCTTGAATTGTTTCGTTATTGTATTTGGTTTATCTTGGGTTGTTTCGTTATTGTATTGGATTTATCTTGGGGTTGTTTCGTTATTGCGTTGGGTTTATCTTGGGTTGTTGCGTTATTGTATTTGGTTTATCTCGGGTTGTTTCGTTATTGTGTTGGGTTTATCTTGAATTGTTTCGTTATCGTATTTAGTTTATCTTGGGTTGTTTCGTAATTGTATTGGGTTTATCTTGGGTTGTTTCGTTATTGTATTGGGTTTATCTTGAATTGTTTTGTTATTGCATTGGGTTTATCTTGGGTTGTTTCGTTATTGTATTTGGTTTATCTTGGGTTGTTTCGTTATTGTATTTGGTTTATCTTGGGTTGTTTCGTTATTGTATTGGATTTATCTTGGGGTTGTTTCGTTATTGCGTTGGGTTTATCTTGGGTTGTTGCGTTATTGTATTTGGTTTATCTCGGGTTGTTTCGTTATTGCTTTGGGTTTATCTTGAATTGTTTCGTTATCGTATTTAGTTTATCTTGGGTTGTTTCGTAATTGTATTGGGTTTATCTTGGGTTGTTTCGTTATTGTATTGGGTTTATCTTGAATTGTTTCGTTATTGCATTGGGTTTATCTTGGGTTGTTTCGTTATTGTATTTGGTTTATCTTGGGTTGTTTCGTTATTGTATTTGGTTTATCTTGGGTTGTTTCGTTATTGTATTGGGTTTATCTTGAATTGTTTCGTTATTGTATTGGATTTATCTTGGGGTTGTTTCGTTGTTGCATTGGGTTTATCTTGGGTTGATGCGTTATTGTATTTGGTTTATCTCGGGTTGTTTCGTTATTGTGTTGGGTTTATCTTGAATTGTTTCGTTATCGTATTTGGTTTATCTTGGGTTGTTTCGTTATTGTATTGGGTTTATCTTGAATTGTTTCGTTATGTCTCTGAGGTTTTCTATTGTATTATATAACAACCATCACCAACCCGACAAAAATACGCTTAGTTAAGTTTCTCGTCTTCTCAATATTTTATGTATGACGTGGAGACTTGGCCTCTGAGAGCAAGAGAGAGACGTAGAATAGTTGCGTTTGAAATTTGGTGCCGGAGAAGGATGTCACAAATTCCATAGACAACAAAATGAACTAATACCTCCATTCTCGAGGAACTTCAACAATCATCGACATTATGCTTTCGACAAGTCTTCAAATTACTCGTGGCCAAGGAGTATTTGGAGAAGCGGTTATTAGGAGCATGGAAAGATTAGGAGTGTGAAGGGAAAAAATCCCAATTCGTTGGACTGACCAAGTGAGAGACGCATCTGGACTACCCTTAACAATTGCCTTTCGAACCGCGGAATGCAGAAATGGGTGGTGAGGAATTGTCAGAGACTATCATGGGAGTCATGATACTGTCATGAGTGCTGAAAATTCCACGGAATACCTAAAAAATGAACGTCTACATAAACACGTAGTTAAATAGGGCGGTACAACTATCCTTAAAATGCTTCCAACGCATTCTGTTGTTATTCGGGCACATTTCAAGACGTGAATCAGATAGCCTGACAAAAAAATTATGCTCATAGAAATTGTGCTAAGAAGAATATGCAAAACTTCAGCAAGATACAATGATCAGGTGAAGGAATTGACTGGGGGAACCTGTATACTATTATGTAAACGTCAAGTGACCGAGGGGAATGGAGGCGTGTTGTTGCAACCTTTATCATCAACAATCATAAATCACGGACTTCAAAAATGAGGAACGACAAAGATGACCTATGTATATTTCATACATGCCTCAATTGTTGCTCAAGTGTCACGAACATATTGATTTGAAACTTTGTATCTTTGTATTCAAGTCCCTTAATGGGGCGTCTCCATTGTACTTTGTTTAAAAGCAAAACCAGTCCAGAAGGGAATCCAATAGAAAATCAACCTGTCGCGACCACTACCCACCATACTAAATAAAGATCGGCAACCTACGAGCCGCAGTCTCCAAGCAAATCTAATCAACCCACGGTATATATCATATCTAATCAACCCACGGTATCAAGAAAATAATTCTGTTAGATTTTTAATGGGATATTTATACTGCCTAGCTAAATGTCAGGTTTTGATTGGATTAGCTGTTATGGGATTGGGGAAACTTCCTCAAGTTCAAAATTTCAAAGTTTTTCTTTAAATTAACAAATTAAAAAATTAACTAAACCGCACTTTGGTATTGACATAACTTATTTCTGAAAAACACAGAAGTTTAAAGAGTTTGATTTTTTTTACATTAATACAGAAAAGTGGTTGTAATTTGTTTTATCAAACACTGTTTATTCCACTTTTTTGTAACGGTATAACCCTACCGGTTTCAAGGCTTTCACCTCATCTTCAGTGGAACACAAACAAGACTGAATTATGTTTGAACTGGTACCGAGATAAACGCTTCTAACGATTAAAATTCGGGTTGAGGACTGGTGGTGAAAGGAGGGATGAGACGATCTCGGCCAGCAACGGGGAGGTTTTTTGGATATATGTGTTTGCCAGATGTTCACCTCAATGTACTGACTTAGAAATTTCTAGGGCCTCCAATCTGTCCAATTTATTTCCGTTACTACTGATATGTAAGATATATCCACATATATCCCAAAAATCTCCCCGCTGCTGGCCGAGATCGTCTCATCCCTCCTTTCCCCTCCCTTCACCTCTCCCTTCACCTCTCCCTTCACCGACAGTCCTCGACCCGAATGTTAATCGTTAGAAGCGTGTATCTCGGTACCAGTTCAATCAGAATTCAGTCTTGTTTGTGCTCCCTTGAAGAGGAGGGGAAAACCTTGAAACCGGTAGGGTTATACCGTTACAAAAAAGTGGAATAAACAGTGTGTGATAAAACAAATTACGATGTCTTTAAACTTCCATAACGTGCCTTAACTATAAATAATACAGCAAAGTGAAATACGATAATATTTATTTAATTTTCAAGAGAATAATTGTTATTGAGTGTTAACATAAGTTGTGTCCATTTTTTTTCAAATGAATAGAACAAGAGGACACAACAAAAAAAATACAACAAATTAGTCAGTAATTTATTCTCCTTCATTATTTACAACTTCTTGCCAACGTTCTACATGTTTTTCAATGCCTGTGCGATAAAAACCATCCGGTCTTGACTCGAGGAATTCGTCCAACCATGTCCGCAATCCGACGTCATTATTGAAGGAAAAACCATCGACAAGCTGTCCTTTCATTCATAGCATCTTCACCGTACACTTCGCAAATATCGCACATTCCCTCGATTGAACGCGAACAGAAGGAGGTGTCGAAAATGGTCACTTTCGTCTACTTGACATTCCATTGTGAAGGCTTGTAATCAAATCAAATAATATATGTAACGTAAAAGCAAACACAGCAGAAAATTTTCTTTTCTTTAGAATTACATATAACCTTTACCATTTTGTTTTACTTTTGGTGCTCATTTTTAAATTTGGAAAACGGACAAAACTTATGTTAACACCTAATGTTTTAATAAATAACTTAATAAATTGTCGACTTTTTTATTTCTCCTGTATATATTTTTTTATTATTATATTCATGAATTAATTTTAAAATGGTTCAATAGATAAATGCGGTCCGCCATTAGCCCTTACAGGTAAACTTCAATTATTTTTACTCAGGCTGCACAAAAAATAAAAAGTAAGGTTTCTCATTATTTTATTAATGTGTTTGAAAAATGATACATACAAATGCTAAATTAACATATTTCCACTTCCTTGGTAGGTCAAGGAACTCCTGGTGAGATGGTACAACTTATGTACCACTAGTCCATATTTCCACTGGTACTTTTAATGTATCACCAAATAATGCTGAAATACATTCAAGTAAAATTGATTTTTAACCTAACTATAATCTCAACAACTTACCACAATTACTGAAGTCAATTTTATCCCAACACAACTATTTTTTATTAAAGTCAAATACAAATATATAACTTTTTCTTTTATACACACATATCGGCACACCAAGAGCAACTTCCTTCCGTGGTTGCAGTCCTAAGACTGGTTTGCAGCAATTTGAACTCTTCTCCTCCATTCCCTCCTGTCCTGTGCGGCTCTTTTTAAGTCTGTGTATGTTGAGCAGCGCACGTCCACCAACAGGTCCTCCAGGTACTCTCGGCGTGGGCGTCCCCTAGAGTTTGTCCCCTCGGTCATGCCCTCCATTATGGCATGCAAGAGGCCCTCTTGTCGTATTATATGACCGATCCATCTTGCACGCCTTTCGGACAGGATCCTGAGCAGGTGCCTTCCTCCTTCGATTCGTTGGAGAACCTCTTCATTTGTGATGCGGTCTCTCCAGGAAATTCCTCATAAAGAGCAACTAACTGTCAATAATATTAGAAGCTAAATGAATTTGAACAGGACCAGACCTGCAGCTGTGCGGACATGCGTCATAAGTACTCGTATTATATTATACGAAGTGGTACATAATCTGAGCGTTCGTGCAGCAATAGAGAGAGGTTTAATAAGTGGTACATTGCATGTACCACTGTGTAGTACAGCGTCAAAAAAAGGTGGTACATAACGTATACCACTAATCCTTTAAGGGTTAAATTGCTGCTGGCTCGCGAGAGGACAAGATAGTCGACCCCTGCATTAGATGAAAAGAGTAAATATAGATTATAATTTAGACTATTTTCACATAAAGCAAAGGTTCGTTATTATGAATAATCAACTTTCTGCCTATAACATTATAAAATCGACGATTAAATTGATGGCTGTAGAAAATAGGGGCGGATCGGGAGGGGGTGCGATGTTTTAATGTCACCAGACACACTGTGGGGATGATACATAGCCTAAACGGATATTCACTGGGACTGTTCTCTTTAACCGATCTTCTCAGGCGAATTCATCGATATTTTCATATTCGCCAAGACGGACGTTTTAGGGAATTATAACCTTCCATTTTAACAGAAAAATTGAAAGGTGAAATCACGTTTACCATTAAGGTTCAAAAGTTTCCGACCTGAATAACTTAATGTATACGAGATACCACTACATCACATGGTCAGGTGATGTTAGCAAGTTTTGATGCTGTCCGATTCAAATGTACGTGTTTTAGTGTCCCGTTGATTTTATTTCCTATCGCTGCTCACCGTTCGATATCACTTTCAACTCTTCCATTATTAGTGAAAATACTACCCAGATAGCAGAATTCTTCGATTCGCTCTAATCTTTAATTATTCACCCATGTATCACATTTACTTTTCCTTTTACACTTTCCTATCACCATTACTTTGGATTTTGCAAAATTTTATTTTCAAATGTTTATCTTCGCATATCTTACAAAATTTACATTTCGAACTCTGATAATTATCTTGTGTTGCATTGCATTGTATTACACTTTCGTCGTATTCAGTACAACCTGGCGGGCTTATTGACATGTGGCACTCTCTTCCATTCAACCACAAAGAGTTCAAAGAGACTTTCAATGAAAACCAGACTGGAATCCTTTTTCTTTTTAAATCTGTGTTTCAGCGAGATATGAACCCGCAACCTCTGGATTGGGAGACAGGAATCTTACCAACTCTGCCACGGGTGTCATTTTCATTATCTGCCAATACTACCATGTCATATGTATACAGTAATCCACATACGTTTTACAAAATATAAAAGTGAGATATTATATATTATTTATGGTTAAGGCATTAACATTGTGGAGGTTTAAAGACATTGTAATTTGTTTTATAAAACACTGTTTATTCCACTTTTTTGTAACGGTATAACCCTGCCGTTTTCAAGGCTTTCACCTCATCATCAGGGAAGCACAAACAAGAGTGAATTATGTTCAAACTGGTACCGAGATACACGCTTCTAACGGTTAATATTCGGGTTGGAGACTAGGGGTGAAGGGAGGGATGAGACAATCTCGGCAAGCAGCGGAGAGATTCTTGGGATATATGTGTTTGCCAGAGTTAGAGAGGGATAGAAGGATATATGTGTTTGCCAAGTCAGTGCATCGATGTGAACATCTGGCAAACACATATAGTCCAAGAATCTCTCCGCTGCTAGCCGAGATTATCTCATCCCTCCCTCCCCTCCCCCAGTCCTCAACCCGAATGCTAACCGTTAGAAGCGTGTATCTCGGTACCAGTTCGAATAAAATTCAGTCTTGTTTGTACTCCCCTGATGATGAGGGGAAAGCCTAGAAACCGGTAGGGTTATACCGTTACAAAAAAGTGGAATAAACAGTATTTGATAAAACAAATTACAATAAAAGTGAGATTATTAAATAGTTATTCCTTTCTGTCACGAGTCGAGCGATGAATCGTCCACTCCCTCAACATCCAGTGTTACCGTCCAGCAATTGAAGACTGTAGGGGCGGGGACGTAAAACGTTTTAACAACTCGCGTGGGTCCCTTTGACCTTTCCGCGCTCTATGGCCAGCCAAGTCGGTCGATCTATGGGGGTTGTGATGGTTTAACTATGGTCATAACCGGGGATTTTAATTGATTCATTGAATATGTATAGTGCATATGGCAAATTGATAGCATGTTACAGCAATTTTTCCGCTGATTGTATCAGAGCCCAATATCGGCTGTCCTGACGATGTACTGTCTACTGTTGATGATCACTATATAATAGCGGTTCCTAAACATGTTCATTGGTGGACCCATTTTCATCTAGCTTAACTCCTACTTCCTGATTGTATCAGAACCCAAGATCGGCTGTCCTGATGATGTACTGTCTACTGTTGATGATCACTATATTATAGCGGTTCCCAACTTGTTCATTGGTGGACCCAATTGCATCTGGCTTAATTCCTAGTTCTTGATTGTATCAGAACCCAAGATCGGCTGTCCCAACGATGCACTGCCTACTGTTGATGATCACTATATAATAGCGGTTCCTAAACATGTTCATTGGTGGACCCATTTTCATCTAGCTTAACTCCTACTTCCTGATTGTATCAGAACCCAAGATCGGCTGTCCTGATGATGTACTGTCTACTGTTGATGATCACTATATTATAGCGGTTCCCAACTTGTTCATTGGTGGACCCAATTGCATCTGGCTTAATTCCTAGTTCTTGATTGTATCAGAACCCAAGATCGGCTGTCCCAACGATGCACTGCCTACTGTTGATGATCACTATATAATAGCGGTTCCTAAACATGTTCATTGGTGGACCCATTTTCATCTAGCTTAACTCCTACTTCCTGATTGTATCAGAACCCAAGATCGGCTGTCCTGATGATGTACTGTCTACTGTTGATGATCACTATATTATAGCGGTTCCCAACTTGTTCATTGGTGGACCCAATTGCATCTGGCTTAATTCCTACTTCTTGATTGTATCAGAACCCAAGATCGGCTGTCCTGACGATGCACTGCCTACTATTGATGATCACTATATTATAGCGGTTCCTAAACTTGTTCATTGGCGGACCCATTTGCATCTGGCTTAACTCCTACTTCCTGATTGTATCAGAACCCAAGATCGGCTGTCCTGACGATGTACTGCCTACTGTTGATGATCACTATATTATAGCGGTTCCTAAACTTGTTCATTGGCGGACCTATTTGCATCTAGCTTAACTCCTACTTCCTAATTGTATCAGAACCCAAGATCGGCTGTCCTGACGATGCACTGCCTACTGTTGATGTTCACTATATTATAGCGGTTCCTAAACTTGTTCATTGGCGGACCCATTTGCATCTGGCTTAACTCCTACTTCCTGATTGTATCAGAACCCAAGATCGGCTGTCCTGACGATGTACTGCCTACTGTTGATGATCACTATATTATAGCGGTTCCTAAACTTGTTCATTGGCGGACCTATTTGCATCTAGCTTAACTCCTACTTCCTAATTGTATCAGAACCCAAGATCGGCTGTCCTGACGATGCACTGCCTACTGTTGATGTTCACTATATTATAGCGGTTCCTAAACTTGTTCATTGGCGGACCTATTTGCATCTAGCTTAACTCCTACTTCCTGATTGTATCAGAACCCAAGATCGGCTGTCCTGACGATGTACTGCCTACTGTTGATGATCACTATATTATAGCGGTTCCTAAACTTGTTCATTGGCGGACCCATTTGCATCTGGCTTAACTCCTACTTCCTGATTGTATCAGAACCCAAGATCGGCTGTCCTGACGATGTACTGCCTACTGTTGATGATCACTATATTATAGCGGTTCCTAAACTTGTTCATTGGCGGACCTATTTGCATCTAGCTTAACTCCTACTTCCTAATTGTATCAAAACCCAAGATCGGCTGTCCTGACGATGCACTGCCTACTGTTGATGATCACTATATAATAGCGGTTCCTAAACTTGTTCATTGGCGGACCCATTTGCATCTAGCTTAACTCCTACTTCCTAATTGTATCAGAACCCAAGATCGGCTGTCCTGACGATGTACTGCCTACTGTTGATGATCACTATATTATAGCGGTTCCTAAACTTGTTCATTGGCGGACCTATTTGCATCTAGCTTAACTCCTACTTCCTAATTGTATCAGAACCCAAGATCGGCAGTCCTGACGATGTACTGCCTACTGTTGATGATCACTATATTATAGCGGTTCCTAAACTTGTTCATTGGCGGACCCATTTGCATCTGGCTTAACTCCTACTTCCTGGTTGTATCAGAACCCAAGATCGGCTGTCGTGACGATGTACTGCCTACTGTTGATGATCACTATATTATAGCGGTTCCTAAACTTGTTCATTGGCGGACCTATTTGCATCTAGCTTAACTCCTACTTCCTAATTGTATCAGAACCCAAGATCGGCTGTCCTGACGATGCACTGCCTACTGTTGATGATCACTATATAATAGCGGTTCCTAAACTTGTTCATTGGCGGACCCATTTGCATCTAGCTTAACTCCTACTTCCTAATTGTATCAGAACCCAAGATCGACTCTCCTGACGATGTACTGCCTACTGTTGATGATCACTATATTATAGCGGTTCCTAAACTTGTTCATTGGCGGACCTATTTGCATCTAGTTTAACTCCTACTTCCTAATTGTATCAGAACCCAAGATCGGCTGTCCTGACGATGCACTGCCTACTGTTGATGTTCACTATATTATAATCTCTAAGTCGTTTGAAAACCAATTGGTGCTCAAAACGTTGTTTAATTCATTGATCCGTAGTAAACTAGAAAGCAATGCTTGCATTTGGAGCCCAGTGGGGGCGCATAACTCGCTCATGGTGGAGAAAGTACAAAAAAATATCTACGATATCTCTATATATGAGAGAGTTCGGTGTCTATCCGTGGCTTTATCCTACTCAGTTCCTGCTGGGCATGCTCGAGTATAACTCCTTGAGCGTAAGAAGAGATGTGCGTCTCCTAGTATACGTTGTCAAACTCGTTCGAGAAGTTGTGAGCTGTCCAGCATTACTACAAAGATTAGCGTTAAATGTTCCTAACAATTACACTAGACTTCGCCGGCAAGAATTGTTCTCAATAACATACGCAAGAACGGGTCTTCCAGCCGCTATGCCTGTTGGAAGGGCCTCAACTCTTCTGAACGGGACTGCTTCGGATATTGACATATTTCATATCACATTACCAAAAGCAAAAGTAAATTTTCTTCTTAGATTGAGCGCGCTAGAAGGCACTCATCAACATACCTAAATGACTGTGAATATATGTGTGTAATATGTTGGTGTGTATATACTCGTTTGTATTCATATGCATTATTTTTTATTTTTTATAATTTTTTAACTTATTTTTTTTCCTCTATGTAATTTTTCTTCTTTTTTGATGTTTTGTATTTTCAAAGTAATTGGGCTAAGCCTGTTTTGAAAAAATAAATAAATAAAAAATAAATATAGCGGTTCTCAAACTTGTTCATTGGCGGACCCATTTGCATCTGGCTCAATTCCTAGGGACACTCAATTAACATAAATTAACTTCTTGAACATTTTAAACTAGATAATTAAGATCGCAACATGCCTTTTTTATTTGTAATGAGAGCACAAACAAGTCCCCTGATGATGAGGGAAAAACCTTGAAACTGGTAGGGTTACACCATTATATAAAGTGGATTAAACAGTGTTAGACTAAACAAATTACAATTTCTTTAAACCTCTACAGTGTAAATGCCTTAACTATATATAATACACCTTTTTTATTTTACAAAAACTCCATTTCCCAGACAGGGTGGCAGAGAGGACAGAGCATCTGAGTATCCAATCTTGACACACATAGTTCTCCTCTTCCACATTCACGTACAGCTCCTACGATTTCTCGTACTTCTTAATTTTCCTTCTCTCAAAATATAATTTCCTTTATCCAACCGTACTTTCCTTGGTCTTCCTCTACACACCTTCCGTTCACGTTTACACTACATATTTTTTATTCATCTTTCTTCATTCACACCTTCCACGCACCCAAATCCTATCAGAATGTTTGTCTTTGTCCTAGTCAACACATCGGCCTTAAGTTCACATACACCTTTTATCATTTAATTTCGTATTTTGTCGAACAATGTCACCCCAAGTATTCCTTTCAGCGTAAACATTTCTACAGTATTTATTCGACTTCAATCAATAGTTTTCCATGTCCACGTTTCATATCCATACAACAAAGCTTCCACCAAAATACACGCCATCGATATCCTTCTTAACTCTTCCATTATCTAAAAATATGGTACTCAAATAGCAAAATTCCTCAAATTACTCCGGTCTTTCATAGTTTACCCCTATATAGCCACCCCCTCTTATCTCGCCAAAAATGTTCAGCGTCTTTCCAATCATAGATTAACGCTACTGTCTATTGGCCTTTCCAGTTCACTGCTCCTCTTTTTTACGTCGTCATTTACTGTCCATGCAGTGAGACTCTGGAATCAGTTACAAACCAATATAAGACTCGCTCCGTCCTTGGCATGCTTTAAGAAGCGAGTGAAAAAACTCTTAATTTCTATTCAGTAAAATAACGTGTTTCATTCCTGATTTTTCTATTCCTTTCCTCTCCACCATCCATTATTTTTCTTTTGGTTGATGATATCTCACTTTATATTTAAAATAATGTTCGGATGATTGTCCATATTTGTGGGGTTCATAGGCATATGCTCACGTATGTGTTTATGGATTTCGTGGGGATGGATAGTCATTTGAATGATTTATGCAACCATGTAACTTGCTTCATTTACTTTTGTCTGGTTGATTGGAAGAGATTGACGCCTGGCAATAAGCCCGCTAGATTTTGTTTGTAATAAAAGTTTTAAATAAATATATCGCATTCTCTTTTCCTTACACACTTTTTATTATCATGTCTTGAGATTTCGCAACATTCATTCCCATATCATTCTCTTTCCATCTCTCATACAATTTACTTATCAAATTCTGCAATTCATCTCCACTCTCCGCCGATACTACCATATCTCAGATGATGGAAAAATAACGAGGAAGGAAAAATTCAATGGAGCACTAGCACAACCATGTCATCAGCATACACATACAGTAATCGGCACACGTTACCATTCGACATCAGCATACACATACAGTAATCCGCACACATTACCATTCGACATCAGCATACATATACAGTAATCCGCACACATTACCATTCGACATCAGCATACACATACAGTAATCCGCATACATTACCATTCGACATCAGCATACACATACAGTAATCCGCATACATTACCATTCGACATTTATATGCCACGCGTTGACCTCTGTAGTTCCTTCACACATAGAAAAATGTAAATATTAAACAACCAAGGTGACATAACGCATCCTTGATTAACCCTCTTTTAATATTAAACAACTCAGTCGAGACACCGTTCACTCTAATGCATACTCCAATTGCTGCAGTACAGTGATATTTAAACTCTTTTTGACAATGCTGTTGTATGGCGAAACGTTTGCCACTGAGTTAATAAATTAACAATTTAGAACTACCAAAGTGATCAATGTTAATTTTTATGATTAGTTAATGATAAATTGAAAAGATATTCCTTGCACCTGCCAGCAGCTACTCGCTAAAAACTTTGTACAGGGGTACCTCGGGTTACGAAAGCCTTAAGTCACGAACAAATCCGCTTACGAACACAATTTCCGAACAAATTTTGACTCGACCTGCGTACAATGCCTCGGCTCACGAATTAGTTTTAACGGCGCATTACGCATTACTTGTTCTAAGGTGCACGCGTTTTGAACATTGTTTGTCGTTGCGTTCGTTATTCTTGATACAATTTTTTTTTTGCTTTTTATGTAAATAATATATATATTAAAAGCAAAAAAATATATAAAATATATTTTGCATTAAATTAACCCTCCCAAGAAAAACTGTTTCGGTTTGCGAACATTTCGTAATCAAAGAACGAACTAAGTTCGTAACCCGAGGTACTACTGTACTGGGTATCGATCCAACTGGAGGCATCCCACCCGATAAAAGAGGTTGGAGAATGGAACTGGGTGGTTGTTAAATCCACTTTTACGACTCGTTTAGAGCCAAGCGTAAATTACTACGGAGTGAGCAGTCCTCTGGACGTACAACTACCATAGAATGATATCAATTTATTGTTTCTGTTCAGTTTAAGTTTTCTAACTTTTATCGTTTCATCGTTAACAGCCTTGAGTGAACTTTTTCCACATAAAGCTTTCGGATTCAAGCAGCAATTCTTCAAGCCTCAGCAGCAAGTCCCTTAATGAAATGTCTCCATTGTACCTTTCAAATTTATATTTGAAATATGTTCCTTCTGAAGGTAGTACAGCTTGGATGTCAATTTGGTCTTCATCGAATTAATTTATTGTTCCGAAACGATTGAGTAGAGTGGGATATTATAAAGGAGTTTTGGCCGTTGCTGGTCCTGTAGCGAGAAACGATCTGCCCTAAAGTGTTAAAGATGTGTGAAGCTTTAGGAAACACTTGAATACAACTCTTTCTGATAGATCTTTACCACAATTAATGACTGTAAATTAACACTTTATACTACACTCGTACTTCAACTAAAGCCAAATATGTTCCTATCACATATCAGATGATCTTCATTATACGAGTAGCTCTTCTTCCTGTGATAAGTTTTCCGCGATTGTCTTACCAAATAAGTTTTCTTAACATATACATATGCGAAGAAGCACCTTAGATGATTGCTACACCTCCCACCAATAGTGGGCTCGAATCCACGGTTAGAACGCCCTTGAGGAGAGACTGCTCTCTAAACGATGGTTTATGATTTGTCATTTTATAAATACCATCCCACCATTTGCTTATCGGGGTATCCAGAGAGGATTGAACCAGACTTTCTTATCTCGTCATGCATACCTAGTCTCTTGTACATATATCAATACGCATCATACAATTTCTTCGATTTCTCTGACTTTCTACATTTTCTTCTTTCAGTATATCATTCACTTGATCAAACCATACATGCATTGGTCTTTTACTCACATTTGCACTTTATACATGTTTTCTTAACCGTTTAGGTGCCTTAAGCAAGTTTACTCGCTCTCTGTTACCGCGCCCGTGGGGCCGGCCATACAAAATTAGCGAGTTAAATCGCTCAACTTTATGCCTGTTTCTAGCCAATGTCTAATACTAATTCGAATAATCTAAAATATGGAACATATAGAGACATCTATTGAAATGATGAATAAATACTATAATATTACAGTTTACAGATATTATCGAATCTACAAAGATTTACCTAAAAGCTTCGCATGACAGTCGACATGTGTCTCTAATACAGGGTTGTCAGTGCAAGCGTTTTATTTATTTAACCGTTGAAATTTGAAATGATTTTATAGTTACATTATTTACTTTCCTTACGTTATTAAAATTATTCATATTTTCGTGTTACATTTGCCTTTAATTCTATCAAATATTTTATTAACGTGTGTTTCCGTATTTTCTGTGATAAGCTTTGAAACCCTGATATTTTGTTAAAGTTTTAGTTATGTTTTTCTGAGTGAACGGCTGCACAAACGACACATATTGTACATATTTGGTCTTACAAGTCTTCATAATATCCTTTGAATATACGAGTATATACAAACAAGATTATTCTTTTAGGTTTTATTGTTGCTAAAAAATTCACGGCCCTCCGGGATCAGCCATACCTTGCGGCACTTAAAGAGTTAAGTGTTTCTCAATTCATTCTTTTCACATGCCAAACCATCTCAGCATGCTCTTCTTCATCCTACTTAACACATCATCTTTAAGTTTACATTCTTCCCTTATCATTTCATTCCGTATCCTCTCATATGTTATAATATCACTCTATATATTCTTCTTAACATAATGCACGCATTTCTACAGCATGTATTCAGATTCTCTTAAGTATTTTTCCACGTCTACATTTCACTTCCGTAGATCAAATTTAGTACCAAAATATTATAATCCTTATATTATTTATAGTTAAGGCATTAACGTTGTGGAGGTTTAAATACATTGTAATTTGTTTTATCAAACACTGTTTATTCCACTTTTTGTAACGGTATAACCCTCTCGATGATCTCCGTGGTCTGGTGGTAAGACACTTGTCTGGTGTGCGGGTTCGATCCCCGCTGGAACCCAGATTTTTTTAAATAGGATTCCAGTCTGGTTTTCACTTAGGGCCTATAAAACATTTTTCTGATTGGTTGGATGAGATTGCCACATGGCAATAAACTCGCTAGGTAAAAAAAAAACCCCCCTACCGGTTTCAAGGCTTTCACCTCATCTTCAGGGGAATTCAGTCATATTTGTGCTCCCCTTAAGATGAGCTGAAAGCCTTGAAACCGGTAGGGTTATACCGTTACAAAAAGTGGAATGAACAGTGTTTAATAAAACTAATGAAAATATTATAATCCTTTTATAAATATTTTTAATTATCTCTCAAAGCAAGCTATCGAAGGAAGTCTGCCCGATTAATAAATAACAAGCGAATTCTTAACGAATCCCCATTCGTTTAATGTGGCCATAAGCAAATTATACACAGAACCATAGACAACAATGGCATTTATGGTCCATTAGCCCGCCAAAGCGAGACCTCCCGTGTTAACATTTAGATCGATACCACACATCCTTTTTGGATGGATTAATCGGTGACGTGTACAGGGATATCGTATTAGGCGTGTCGCCGATCCGGTACACAGGATTCATAATTGGATGTTTAAATGTCAATTATTCATCGAGAACTGAAAATAATTGGCCACGTTTAATCGTTTGATTGTAGAATGACGGCGATAGATCGATTGTTTTCATTATTTTATCGCTTAACGAGTATTCCCATTAACGATTTGATATTTTAGTTTTAATATCTGTGTTAATAACAATCGTAAACCTTCTTGGGATTGAGGTTGAAGGACGAAGAAGACGAGGACACGCACTTATGGAACTGACTGATTAAAGCCATCTCGTAGTTTTTCTTCAGTCTTTCATATTTATTTATTTTATTTATTTATTTATTTATTTTTTCAAAACAGGCTTAGCCCAATTACTTTGAAAATACAAAACATCAAAAAAGAAGAAAAATTACATAGAGGAAAAAAAATAAGTTAAAAAATTATATAAAATAAAAAATAATGCATATGTATACAAACGAGTATATACACACAAACATATTACACACATATATTCAGTCATTTAGGTATGTTGATGAGTGCCTTCTAACGCGCTCAATCTAAGAAGAAAATTTACTTTTGCTTTTGGTAATGTGATATGAAATATGTCAATATCCGAAGCAGTCCCGTTCAGAAGAGTTAAGGCCCTTCCAACAGGCATAGCGGCTGAAAGACCCGTTCCTGCGTATGTTATTGAGAACAGTTCTTGTCGGCGCAGTCTAGTGTAATTGTTAGGAACATTTAACGCTAATCTTTGTAGTAATGCTGGACAGCTCACTACTCCTCGAACGAGTTTGACAACGTATACCAGGAGACGCACATATCTTCTTACGCTCAAGGAGTTATACCCGAGCATGCCCAGCAGGAACATATATATTTTTTCAAATAAATCCTTTATAAATCATTTCAACGATTCAAATGTATTTATTATAAAAGCTTATATAAACAGGTTAAACCTAATTATGTGCATATCTCAAAGAGAATTATAAACATTAATAAATAAGAAATAGTTGTTAAGCCGTAGCAATTTACATTACTAAGAAATATCAAAATACCATTATTTTAAACATTTTCTCTAATATTAAATATGTCAAAATCCGAAGCCCTATTCAAAGGGGACAACCCATAAAACATATTAAAAATTCATATTGCCATATTAATCAATAACTTGAATTGTTGTAAGAAATATAAAACCCTATATTTTCCAGCATAATTGGATTAAATGTTGCTGCAGTCGGCCACTTAAAACAATATTGTAAAAACAAATCATATTTTCAAAGTAAATTTACAAACAATATTGGATATTCATAGCCATGGGCTATGAATGTCCAATGTTGGTCAATGGTTTGGTCAGTGTTATTGCATGGAGTGGAATCATGGACCCTCAAAGTTGGTAGTATGAACCGACTGGAAGCATTCGAAATGTGGATGCACCGGAAGAATGCTACGGATACCCTGGACGTTTATGAGCCCGGACCTTTTACTGCCTTCTCTCTTGAATGTATTTTTTTTTGTCATCTATTTATTTTCTGTTTTTTTTTATTTTCTTGTTCTACGTGTTCAAGGGTGTGGGCTGAAAAACATCTGGTGTCCCCGTGGCTGGGCTCGCCTTATATTGGTGGGGTGTATCTTGGCCGGGGGGGTGTTATTATATGAGCCCAGACCATTTGATAGCTTCTGTTTTTTAATGTATTCTCTTTTTAATGTTTTCTTGAAATGTGTCTAAATGTATTATGTACATACTATGTTGCTATCAATAAACCTGTATTTATTTTTTTATTATATTTATTTATATGGTCAGCAACACAAGGATTCTTTAAAGAGCCAAAGTTGATAGAGTTGCTGACTAATATTAAAATCCGAAAGGTGTCCTATTTGGTTAAAAGATCACACACCTCTTCGATGTAATATGAAGTGTACACCTGTATGACTTAAGCATTGCTCTCGTAATAAACCATTCCATCTGAAGTCTCGAGATAAAAGGTAAAAACACGTGTAACGGGGATTAATGTAATTAGTAAACTAACAAAGTCGTTTATGTTTTTCATTATCGCGTGTTCAATGCTGAGTGTCGTGATCCTCTGCAATATCTCGAGCTTGGCGTACCACCTGTCTCCATTCCTCCCAGTCCTGAACCATGTTGAATAAAAGCACCGCTTCGTGCTAACTCCTTTTAAGAAAGTGAAGAGGAACTACAAGAGGCCTTAACAACTATGGAAAGCATTCTTCAAAATAACTACAGTATGAAGATAAATAAAGACAAAACAAAGCTGCTGACTGTAGGCCGAGCGCAACACCAGATGAGAATAGTGATGTCGGGTAAACCACTAAAGAACACCAAGGAGTTTGTTTACTTCGGGAGCAAAATAACATGGGACGGTCGGTCCAAGAGCGAGGTCGACAGCCGTATACATCAGGCTAGACTTGCATTTAATAAAAGGTCGAAAATAATAGAATCAAATAATATAGACCTAAAACTGAGAATACTCCTCATCAAGACCTATGTATGGAGTATCTTGATGTACGGCTGCGAGACATGGTGCCTATCCGAAAGAGATAGACGAAGACTAGAGGCTTTTGAGATGTGGTCCTATAGAAGACTATTAGGAATTTCCTGGAGAGACCGCATCACAAATGAAGAAGTTCTCCAACGATTCGAAGGAGGAAGGCACCTGCTCAGGATCCTGTCCGAAAGGCGTGCAAGATGGATCGGTCATATAATACGACAAGAGGGCTTCTTGCATGCCATAATGGAGGGTATGACCGAGGGGGCAAACTCTAGGGGACGCCCACGCCGAGAGTACCTGGAGGACCTGTTGGTGGACGTGCGCTGCTCAACATATACAGATTTAAAATGAGCCGCACAGGACAGGGGGGAATGGAGGAGAAGAGTTGAAATTGCTGCAAACCAGTCTTAGGACTGCAACCACGGAAGGAAGGAACTCCTTTATTTGATCCGTTGAACTCGATGAAAGTGCTCAGCCATCTTATATTCGTCATTAACTATAAACGTTGCATTGTCTGCGAATCTTATATTAGAGATTGTACAACCTCCTTAGTCAAAACCACTTCCCATTCCTTAAATATATTTCTCATGGTGTACTTTCCATTCATGTCTTATAAATCAGATAACAGTATACAGCCTTGACGAACTCCTTTCAGTTCATGAAGTGGCTCTGAGAGAAACTCGTCTACTCTCACAACTCTTTGGTCATTAGGAATATTGCTCTGTAATATGGACACAAGCAGGAATTACGTACCTATTTATTTACTCAAGCTAGAAACAGTTCAGAAAAAAACCCCCCGCCGATCTACATGAGAGAGTATGGATATTATCCCTGGCTTTATCCAAGTGCCTTCTTACTGGGGATGCTAAGTTACAACAGATCATTAGAGAGTGATAAATATTTTCGATTGGATGTCTTTTTTTTTTTGTTTGCTTATTAGTAATCTAGTTAACCAACCGTTCTGAATAGCTTAGTTTGTGTGTTCCGGATAATTATCTGAGACAACGCACCCATAGATTGTTTTATCAACATATCTTCTCCCTGGCTCCATCCCAACTCATTGTCTGCGAAGACTGTTGGGGTCAGCTCTCCTCGTCCTCAGGTTGTATGCTCTTCTGTCCCGGACTACATCCCCCAGGCCGTGCCTCTGCATCAGGTTATCTTTTTGCACCACCCATGAATTCTTTGGTCTTCCTCTGGTTGTTATTCGAGGAAGATCCATGGAGATTGCCTGGTTCACAATGTAATCGGGTGATCTGCGTCCAACGTGCCCATACCATCTCAATCCCCTACTTCCATCTTGCTGTTGATGTCTGTAACACCTAGGCTTCCACGAATGCGTGAGCTTTTTATTTAGTCTCTTAGGGACACACCAGCTGACCATCTTAGCATGCGCATTTCAGCAGTTTCTAGTTGCCTAGAGTAAGAGTTATTTTATATACCATATATGTTGATAGAGCATTGTTCTATCAACATATATGGTATATAAAAAAACATCCTTTGAAAATATCGGTACTCAGATCAATCACTTTTTAACCGTGTGTGTCCTCATATAGACGTTTCTCATGTGGTAAAAAAACTCATTAATTTAGTATAATTCTTTAAATAATTTAAAGTTTTATGTTGTTTATAAACATACCATATTTTATTTTGATGTTCTTAATATACATTTTTATTATAATTTATGTCAAAAGATCTCGAAATTTTAATCGTAAAAACATTTTTTTATACTTGATATATTTGTTAATTATACGAATTGATAAACGGTTTTTAAAGTTAAGAATTCTTATTTACACAAGATACAATAAAAATATAATGAGATTTCTCAAAAATAAAACGTAAGCATTTCAAAATAAAACATTCCAAAAAAATTAAATCAAAATAAAGTCACATCAAAATCTTCCCCTCCGT
Organism: Odontocerum albicorne; assembly: GCA_949825065.1. Taxonomy (NCBI): domain Eukaryota; kingdom Metazoa; phylum Arthropoda; class Insecta; order Trichoptera; family Odontoceridae; genus Odontocerum; species Odontocerum albicorne. The sequence goes on along the minus strand of OX463859.1, from coordinate 31,864,127 downwards.
CACTTTCATCCCCTACGCGTAATCAGATTCAATGTCCCAAAGTCATATCGTACACCTTCTTCGTGCATCCACTGTGTCAAATCTTTCTGGAACAATCGTGTCTCCTTCAAATCCTTTAAGCTTTGCAGGATCTTATTAAAGACAAATGGTGCCATGAGACCGAATTGTTTCTGTGCTAGAGAGATTTTTTTGAAGAGACGCGCTAAAATATGTTCCTGCACAGTATTTATGTTAGTAGCATAACATACTTGTTTATGCTGGAAATATACGAATATGAATTTTTAGTGTAATTGTCTCACACCCCAGACACCATACTCCAAGAACAGACGTGACGATAAGTATCTTATTGGAGCCTTCGTTATAATCTATGTCTTAAGCCGGGCATACGCCTTGTAAGGCAAGGGGTTGTTTTGTGCATTTATTTCATTGTAAAAATTTAAAATAACAAAGAAATCTAGAAATAAAAAAATTATTTATTTATTAACAGTTTATTGCAAAAATAATCTGATGGGTTTATTACCAGGTGGCAGTCTCTTCCAGCCGACCAAACATTGGAAATAAAGCAAGTTACATAGTCGCAAAAAAAAATCAAATGACGACCCATCCCCATGAATTTCACGAACGTGAGCATACGCTTATAAACCCTACAAAGACGAACAACCACCAGAACGTTCCTTTCATATAAAGTGAGATATCATCAATCAAAGGAAAAGGAAGGGATGGTGAAGAGGAAAGAGAAATCAGGAATTAAACACTGACTAGAGTTTTTTCAGTCGCTTCTTAAAGCATGCCAAGGATGGAGGGAGTCTAACATTGGTTTGTAACTGGTTCCAGAGTCTCACAGCATGGACAGTAAAGGACGACGTAAACAAAAAAGAGCGGTGAACTGGTAAAGCCTATAAACAATATCTGAGCGTAGCGCGAGTCCATGATCGGAAAGACGCTGAAAACTTTCGGCGAGATAAGAGGGGGTGGCGGGACAGTTAAGGATATTATACAATAGCTTTACTATGTTAATTTTTTCGCTGTATTTCTTATCTGTGTATTTTTCGTCATTTTAATGTTTTTTTTTTGCTATTTCAACAGTCATATTATAATTATGTTTAATGAATTGATGATCTTTATTTTAGATTAACGTTCGTTCTCTCAACTAATATTTCAATAGGGTCGATCTTCGTCTGCTTCAAAATGTTAAATGTATGGGTGCCGTGTGTAACTTTAGGAAGTATTAAACTTGAAGATAATACTTTTTGAAAAGAAAATTTCTTATTATACATGAACATTACACACATTAACTACACAACACCCAAAGCCGAATTTCTTATTATACATGAACATTACACACATTAACTACACACCACCCAAAGCCGAATTTCTTATTCTACATGAAGATTACACACATTAACTACACACCACCCAAAGCCGAATTTATCTCAAGGGCCGTTTTTTTTTATTTAACTTATGTTATCCACATACGAGTATAACAATTATTTATTTTTTTATATATTTTTCTTTGTTTGAACCATAAATCTGACGCCACGGTGTGACTCGTTGAATTTTTTTTCTCTTCCTTTTCGTTGACATTATTTCTCTCAAACTTTTCAAGAAGTCTGTAAATATAGAGTGTTGCAAAAAATTGTATCAACTAAGTATAAAAAATTACATTTAACATACGTATGTAGTATATTGTAAACGTTAAAAGGGAAGTTGTATGCTAATAAATACAGACTTTATGATCACATTTTTTGCAACAACCTATATTAAAGTTTCTATGTGCATTTTTCTTAATATATTGGAGTGGATTGTGAATCTTAATATATTGGAGTGGATCGGAAGTATCCTAGCGGGAGACCTCGACCCAGGAACTGAAATCAAGTGCAGAATTGAAACATCTCGTGCGGATTTTAATAAAATGAGAAGCGTATTATGCGATGATAATCTAAATTTGAAACTTCGAAAACGGGTAGTCAAATGCTACGTTTGGTCAGTTTTATTACATGGAGTGGAATCATGGACCCTCAAAGTTGGTAGTATGAACCGACTGGAAGCATTCGAAATGTGGATACACCGGAGAATGCTACGGATACCCTGGACGGATATGGTCAGCAGCACAAGGGTTCTTCAAAGAGCCAAAGTTGATAGAGAGTTGCTGACTAATTTTAAAATCCGAAAGGTGTCAAATTTGGGTCATGTAATAGAGAGTCGAAGAGGTGTTGGCAGGAGGCAAATCTCATGGATCTGCAATATACGTGATTGGACTGGTAAAAGGAGCGTTGGGGATATTTTTCGAACTGCCGAGGACAAAGATGCCTACTCTCAGGTGATAGTCAACGTTGAGGGGACCTGACATGATACTAGGAAGAAGAAGAAGATGCTGTTTGCTGCCAGTTGTGCTAAGCATAAATGTTTTAAGTGTGTCAAGAAGTGCATCCTTATTTATTTTGTGTCCATCGTTGGGATAGGATGACGTTATTATTTGCATAGATTATTTATTTTTTCTTTTATATATTAGGGCATTTGATTACCTTAGCCTTGTTCTCTCTCACCCTTGTATTTTATTCGTGGTAGATGGTATGCACATGCGTACTGTTTTCCGATATTTTTTTGTATGTGTTTCGTTTAAATGTATATAATTTTTATGACAAGTTGTATTTATATTCATCCGCACTTAAAATTCTAACTCTTGTATCCTTTTTTAATGATCTATATAATAAATGACCGTCCACTGTAATAAAATAAAATAACTAACGAACAGTTTATATTTCATCTGAAAATGTCTTACTTATTCACATATTTTATTTATAAACTTAATATTATTTCATAAACATCAAAAATGTACTTCTGTTGAAACTTTTATTTTTTCACATAAGATATTCTTATCGAAAGAACCGAACTTGTTCTTCTTGTCACAGAAAAAAAGAGGTCGGAGATGTTTAAAGAAAAGAGTTCTTTCGCGTCAATCTCCCCATCTCTACGTCATAATCACTTAACTCAGATTCCAGAATGCTGTTTGTTTGTAAATAAAATAAAAATATATCTCCAAAGCTATATTATCATGTTTAAAGGAAGATTCAATTCTACTGTGACGCAAGATTTATATTATCGAAAACGTATATAAAAATAAATTTTGACATTATGATAATGTAATGTGATATTCGTTCGTTCAAAGGGAACCTTTGAAGGTGGTGAAGTGAGCATGGATAATACAATAACATTGTGCATGACGCAATTTATGAATGAAGCAGAAACGAAAGTAAAATATCTAAAACAAATAAAAAAAACAGATGCGTGAGACTCTCGCGCTGTAGAAGTGAAACTTCTTAGCTCCTAGGAAAAGTTGATTTTATGCATTGCTTTTTTTCCATTTGCTAACGATTTTTATTATTTTCTTTTTTAGAATCAGGAAATGGTTACGTGGAATTTAATTCAAGAAAATCTCTCTTAATTAAATAAAAAAATATTCTTTTTTTTATTTTTAATAATAAACAATAATAATTTTAATAATAAATAATAATTTTAATAATGATGTTATACACTTAATAATGTTTAATTTATACTTTTTAATATTAAATATATTAATATTTTTATGTTATTATTAATTATTAAATTAATTATTTTTAAATAATTATTTATTTATTACCATATTATTTTTATAAAATTATTAATAATATTATTATATTATGAATTAATTATGTTATAAATATAATATAATTATTTATATTATAATAGCATGTATATATGTATATATTATTATAATTATATATAAAACATACATTATATGTTAAATAAATATTAAATAAAATTATTTGATATAAAATAAAATTAATAATTATCAAATATATGATAATAATATAAAAATAATATATAACAAAAAATATTTAGTTTTAATTTTTTTTATAATAATTTTAATAATAATATGATACACTTAATCATATTAAAATAATATCAATGAATAATAAATAATTATTCATATTAAAATAATTTATAATAATTTATTAGGAAATAAAATATTTGATAATAATAAATAATAATATAATACACCGTTTCACTTTTCGTGACGTTCAGGGCAATTGCCCTACCACGCCTATAGAAGTTTTACTTCAAAAATGTGTGAGGATCTACAATATAATACTCGTATCTGTCTATCACGCAAGGTATACTCGTATCTGCCTATCTACCATGGCGTGGTAGACTGTAATAGGTTAGTCAATAAGTTTTGAAAGCGACATATATGGAGCAGTAGAAAAACCAAAATTTCTACGCCATTTTAATATTTCATCTTTCATAAGAACGTACTCAAAATTTCATTTCGATCTGTCGATTAATTCTTTGTTTACAAGCCATTTGAAGTTGACGTGTCAGTGTATTTTTTAACAATAGAAAAATCCGAATATCGTGCAGTGATTAAATTCTTTGTTTTGGAAGGTTTATCGGCTACTGAGATCCATGCAAAGATAGTGAAAGTATTAAAGGAGTCTTCTCCTTCATTTCTAACCGTTCACCGATGGGTTTTGGAGTTTAAGCGTGGCCGTACAAGCGTTGAAGACGATCCACGCTCAGGACGTCCGAAAAGTGCATCAACACCAGAAATCATAGCGAAAATACAAGATATGGTTTTGGAAGATCATCGATCGACTGTGGATGTGATAGCTGACACCATAGGCATCTCACATGGAACAACATGGCCTATTTTGGCTGAAGTTTTGGGTTTCAAAAAACTGTGTGCACAATGGGTGCCGCATTTGCTAACAATGCAACAAAAACACGTTCGAATGCGACTTTCTGAGCAGCATTTGGAGCAATTTCGAAAGGATAAAAAGGATTTTCTGCGTCGATTCATCACTATGGATGAGACTCGGGTCTACCACCATGATCCTGAATCAAAACAAGAGGCTAAGGAGTGGTGTGAACCAGGCACTTTGGCTCCGAAGCGAGTTCGTGTCCAGAAATTGGCCAAGAAGGTGTTAGCGTCAGTTTTTTGGGATGCAAAAGGAATTTTATAGATAGATTATCTCCAAACTAGTTAAACAATCAACTCTGATTAATATTGTGACCTTTTGGACCAGTTGGATGAAAAAAATTGTGAAAAAAGACCCGGTTTGCAGAAGAAAAAAATCGTTTTTCATCAAGACAATGCACCTGCTCACACAGCTCAAAAAACCATCGCGAAAATCAGTGAATTGGGGTACGAATTGTTGCAGCATCCACCCTATTCGCCAGATTTAGCTCCCTCTGACTTCTGGCTGTTCTCACACCTCAAAAAATTCCTTCGTGGAAAGCATTTTTCATCAAACGAAGAGGTTATAGCCGTCGTAGAGGAGTATTTTGCAGGCCTTCCAGAAAGTCACTCCCGTGATGGGACAACAAAGTTGGAAGATCGTTGGACTAAGTGTATTGATCTTATGGGAGACTATACTGAGCAATAAAAGTGATTTCCCCCCCAAAAAAATGTATTTTCATTTCCGCTTTCAAAACTTTTTGACTAACCTAGTATGTTTACGTTTCAAGTGTTTAACTATACTTAAAATCTACATCATTACAGCATCCTGTCTGGGTTGTCAAAGAGTATGGGGGGCCAAACTTTTCGATGGCAACACATATCTTCCGCCTCAAATCCATGTACCTTCTGATAAAACTCCTCCTATTTCTTTGATATTTTCTTCTTTGAAAATATAATTCGAAATTGGACAGCTTAGAGGCCTTAGAAATATTCAAGTCAGTGCATTAGGATGAACATCTCGCAAATAAATATATTCTCAAGATCTCACCGCTGCTGTCTGAAGTTCTATCCCACCTCTTTCCACCTACAATCCTCGACCCGAATTTTTACCGTTAAAATCGTGGATGTCGGTACCAGTTTGAACATAATTCAGTCATGTTTGTGCTCCCCTGATGATACGGTAAAATAAATTGGTGATCCCGCACGAAAAGTGAACACGTATTTCGACTATATCGAGTGTTGCCAACTCGATAAACACCGTACAACTGCAACCCGACACCGGCATCAGCAGCAACGCGATGAGCATCATGAACAGTTTCGTCAACGACATCTTCGAGCGCACCGCCGCCAACGCCAACCGCCTCGCCCACTACAACAAGATGAGCATCATCACCAGCAGAGAGATCCAGACCACCGTCAAGATTCTACTCCCCGGCAAATTGGCCAAGCACGCCGTCAGCAAGGACACCAGAGCCGTCACTCAGATACAACACTACATATGATGTGGACGAGCCTGACGCCAGCTCATGTGAGGTCAGTCCTGGCAATCAGCCACACGATTTCCAGGATTGCCTCCCTCGACGAACTACTGACCGACAAGATGCTGGAGCAGACAAGCATCGCTACAACATCGATACAACCACGCTACAACCACGCTACAACCACGCTACAACCACGCTACAACTACGCTACAGCCACAAGCATCGCAGACTCCACCATCATCAAGCACCTGCAGATCAACCCTCCACATCGGACGCCATCTGCAACTTGATCTACACAACCAAGCATTGACGACCAACGCACCGCAGACAATCCGAATTTAGCGAGACACCGTGAAAACCTTGAAACCAGTAGGGCTATACCGTTATATAAAATGCAATAAATAGTATTTTGCTTAACAAATTGCAAAATAACATTAATTTAGTTTCATAAAACGTTCTTTATTCTTCCTCTACGAGTCATTACACCGTCACTCGTACTGTTATTTTCCCGTTTTATTCCTTCGTTCTTCTTGCCTCAATAATTTCAAAGTGTTTAGCCGTTGTACACCAGCAAACTCACCTATCACACCGTTGTACTGGATCGGAGACGATGGAAATGAGACGATCGGAGAACACCCGGCAAATTTTTTCCTTTTTTTTTTTGAGAGAAAAAAACATAACTGAATTCATGAGTATCCTTACACCCCCTATTACTAGGCGGATAAAAATGATTGTGTCATTAGAAGTTAGTAGCACAGCACGGGGTTTGAACCGGCAACCTTCCACACGGAAGTTCAGTGCATTACCGCGCGGCCTTGTCCCGTAAATATGTATACTCGTACTTTCATAAAATACCGTATTCTAGACATTATGGTCCCATTACCTACTAGCTCCCTACTGTAACCCACTGTGTGAGATATTCCTCTCCACATTACTCGTATATTTTTGGATAATTTATGTCCCTAATATTTGACTCGATTAATCCCTAGCATTAGAGGGTGCACCCGTTTAGCGTCCGAAATCTCCACATTCCCCCGGCGCTGTGAACGAGTTCCATCTGAAAATTTCAGGAATATTTCAGGCGATATAATCACTCCTACGGGAAGTGGGCCGAGGGTTGGTTATTGGACAGGACTTCCACTAAGATAAAAGCCGCCTAATAAAACAAACGCACTGTACATAGATATATGAAATATTTATCACATACTATGGGCAAAGGTAGAATGAGGACGTCAGAAATTAATGCATGGATAAAATGGGCATTTAAAATATGATGAAGAAGGAGCTTTTAGATGATTTGGAAATGGGGAGGAAATTAATGACGAATAATAATGATAAAATGGCAATTTATACAGCATTGTTTAGAGAGCAGACTCTTTCCAAGGGTGCTCTAACTCTGGACTGGGATTCACAATTATTAACAGATGAAAAATATTACAAAATATAATAAATGTACATAAGTTGAGTGTAAGAAAATTCTTGGGTCATTCATCCATAGCGATGGAGGATGTGCAGCAGATGTAACACATAAAATTAGTGTGGGATGGATGAAGTTTAGATCAATGACGGGAGTTCTATGTGATCCGAAAATGCCAGAACAGTTAAAAGGAAAAGTATACCAAACGATTGTCAGATCAGCACTCCTCTATAGCTCCGAATGTTGGATGATGTATAACTCTTACTCCAGGCAACTAGAAACTGTTGAAATGCGCATGCTAAGATGGTCAGCTGGTGTGTCCCTAAGAGACAGGAAGCCTAGGTGTTACAGACATCAACAGTAAGATGGAGGAGAGACGGATGGATTGAGATGGTGTGGGCACGTTGGACGCAGAGCACCCTATCACATTGTGAACCAGGCAATCTCCATGGATCTTCCTCAAATTACAACCAGAGGAAGACCAAAGAATTCGTGGGTGGTGCAATAAGATAACCTGATGCGGAGGCACGGCATGGGGGACGTAGTCCGGGACAGAAGAGCATACAACCTGAGGACGAGGAGAGCTGACCCCAACAGTCTTCGCAGACAGTGAGGTGGGATGAAGCCAGGGAGAAGAAAAAGTTGAGTGTAAGGAAAGGAAGGTAGTGACTGCGGTCATTAAATAAGGAATTTCCCCGCATATGTCTATGTAAAGAATAATATATTTGACAAGAACACCTCAGAAAATTTACTGAGAGAAGACGAACTACAAAAAAATCTTTTTAGATTTTCCAATTTGTAATAGTAACACTTTTGATTGAAAGTGGGGGGTGGTGTTCTCATAGTATGGCATTTGGGCAAGGAGGTTCAGTATGTGCTGCTTGTCTGCGTCTTATTTCTCCATTGGTTCCCTAATAACTAGCAACAGTTCTACAACATTTGACTCTATTAGCTCCCAGTTGTGCTGAGAAGGCCAAAGAGGTGTTGGCAGGAGGTAAATCTCCTGGCTCCGCAATATACGTGATTGGACTGGTAAAAGGAGCGTTGGGGATCTTTTTTGGGCTGCTGGGGACAAAGATGCCTATTCCCAGGTAATATTCAACGTTGGGGGGGGGGGGGGCTGACATGACACTGGGAAGAAAAAGAAGTGCTGAGCATTAATGGTTTAAAGCATAAGTTCCCAAAGTGGTCCCATCGGTCCTCCTTGGGGTACTGAGGGGGCTATGCTGGCCCTGGTGAAAGTTGGGGTGCTACTTACTTGTTTTAATTATTTTAATAAATATTTTTTAATTTATTTTCCAAATTTTTTTCTTTCGAAAATACCTTTTTGAAATTAAAAAAATACTCTCATAGTTGCATAAATTTTTTTGCTGAAATTTTATTGCAAATAACAAACTGCAAAACATTAATGAATTGGTGACAGTACATCAGGTTCATCCTTTTTATTAGGACTATTTAATAAATACTTCAACAATTTAAGTATCAGCGTATCTTATTTATAACACTATAGATATGTACATAAAAAAAATGTTCACTACATTTTTCTGTTTTATTTCATTTAAATAAAGGTAAATTTCCAGGGGGGGCATTGTGTATTTTTTTTTGCAGAAAAAGGGGTAGTGGGTCAAATGAGTTTGGGAATCTATTGTTTAAAGCGTCTCTTGCAGTACGTTCCTATATCTCTTGCGCTGACCACCGTGCTTTCTTCTGCCATCCGTTAGCTCATCAAAGAGGATATTTTTTGGGAGTCTGTATTCCAGCATGTGAGCTGTTTATTCAGAACAACGCAGACGAGAATGCGACACCAGAATCTTGATATTATAGCAATTTGCTGTTCGCGAAGCATTATTTTATACTGTATGATACCAATGATCTTCATTATTTGTCTTGTAGCGATGTTCGTTATCAATGTAGCATGTATCCTATTAGGACGTGCTGATGATGTTGATATTGACATCGCTATATTCGTTTTAGTCGAATTCTGCGTTCCTTTCCGTTCAGGGTCATCAATGTAGCGAGTTGCTTATCTTTATACGTCGTGATGATCTTGATTTGTATTTATTTAAATATAAATACTCAGGAATGTGGATGAAAACGAAAGTGAACAGCGGGTAATTAATAACAAGTCTTGACAGTTGAATGAACAATAATAATATTTATTTCTCGGCGCGTGGGTAATTTATACTAATGAGTGAACCAGTTCGCGATACATATTCTGTCTTACTCTAGCGCGTGCATTGACGGGTAGATATTTATTTGTATTCGGAGACGGCGAAAAACATTGTTGACGTTCCTGGCATGTGACAAGTTGTAAATAGTACATCGGTCATTGAACCTGTATGTTTACTATTTTAACAATAAATTATGTTTAACAATTCGCTTATTTATTTTGATAATTATTTATTTATTTAGGTAGGTATCCTACAGTCTCATGTGTCCCTGCTAACATTTTTTAAATGCTCTAATATTATGTCTGCCGGGAGCCTTCCCCATGATTCACAACCATATGTAAAGAGTCTCTCAAATTGAGCGGTTTTTTTAATTCTATTTTTTTTACTTCTTGAATAAGACACACAATTTGCTTTGATTTCAAAAAAACTTTTTATTTTGTCATTAAAGTATAATGTATGACATTTAAACACAAAAACAATATCCGCCAAATGTCCACCTTTTGCAGCTCCACAGATGGTCCACTCTTTTGTCAACATTTTCGATGACATTTTGGCATAATTGCGATTCTAACTCACCAATAATGCGAATAATTTCGTCCTTCAGCTCAGGAATTGATTGTTGATCATTCTTATAGATCTGGCTTTTCACATAACCCCAGAGAAAATAGTCCAACGGTGTCAGATCACATGATCTTGGTGGCCAATTAACATCACCGTTTCCGGAGATTACAATACAGAAAATAATTCAACAATTTGAACGCGTTGTGGTGTTGTATACGACTCCATTTTTATAAATGTTATACATTACACTTCTCAAATGCCACACAAGACCCAGGCAAGTTCGCGACGCCATCTGTATTTTATCCAAGAATTAAAAAAACCGCTCAATTTGAAAAACTCTTTATATCAGAAATTGTAAGGTTACCGCTTTATAGACTGGGATTTTGACGATCATGTTATGCAGGAACATTGAAATGAAATACAATCCAAGATAAGTTGAATTATCTTTGGTTATTGACAGAATATGAGTGACAGATATTGGCTTTGCAAGCATAGAAATATTGACCAGTGTTCAGAGCCTCGGGAACCGGATCTGGCGTAAGGCGACACCCTTGCTGAAGAGGCTGTTGACATAACAGCAGGGACTGAGAACGGGTGACTGGGGATGTTACAGTAACTGGATAGCTCTCCGGACAGACGTCATCATACCGCTGTTTGTTCTCAACGATTGATTGTGATTTGTAATTTTCCGATGAAATTCATAAACTATACATTTAGTTTTCTCAGACCAAAGAAACATCTATTTGCCATGAATATTCGACGTTTAATCTCGATAGATGCATCATTAACACTTGTCACTATGGATCCCAGGTAGGTGAAGGTGTTTACACGTTCTATTGTATGAGAACTTATATTAATCGTGGTAGGTGTCTGGTTATTACGGGGTGCTTTAGTGGCTATCATATAATATATTTGGTCTTATCGGAGTTGATGCGAAGTCCCATTCTGTTTGCGGCCCTCTCCAACTGAACAAATGTCTCCATCATTGCTTGTGGGGATCTACCAATAATGTCAATATCATCAAAAATACTCAGAAAAATATTCGGACCCATACAGGAAAATGGATCTTGGAGAGTGAGATATAATGAGGAGTTATACAGCATATACAAAGAGCCCAACATCATAAAATACATCAAAATTGGGAGGCTACGTTGGGCGGGGCATGTAGCAAGAATGGGAGAAGAGGAAATGCCTAACAAAATACTCTTTTCCAAGCCCCAAGGAAGACGTAGCGTGGGTAGACCGAGGCTTAGGCGGATGGATGGGGTGCAGAATGATGCAAACGTGATTGGCATCAGGGGCTGGAGGAGTGCATCCCAGGATAGGGGGGAATGGCAGCGACTGCTGGAGGAGGCCGGGGCCCACAATGGGCTGTAGCGCCATTGATGATGATGATGATACATTTAGTTTTCCCAACTATTTCCCCTTTTTTATAAGAATAAAATATAATTGTATATTATATTAAGGTGAAGCTGGTAATCAAAGGGATAGATAAGGAAGTCGGTGTCCGTAATCTAACGAGTAGCATCCGTGCTAAGCAAGCGTGCGCCCCAGTTCCTAGTGAATTCACTTTCGTTACGGTTTTACTCTAAAACTGTTTTATGGTACATCTGAATTTATGTTTCTTCTGCTGTTACTGCACGGTCATGCGCCCCAACTTTGTTCATTAACCTTTCCCTTTCTGTGTTAAAAAATCCGCACGTTCGGGTGCTGTGTATTCAATACACATGTTAAAATGAGCGATTTAAAATCGTAAAAATAATGATATTCATAGCCAATCGCTTAAATTAATTAAATTTGAAGTCAAAAGTGATAATACATTAATTGAAATTTAATTGCTGAAAACATGAATAAAACATCGGCCGACGTTCACAAAACGGGCGAAGCGACCACCTCAAACGAAAAAACCCGCGAACTACTAAAGCGAAAGAAGCGAGCAAACTGAGATTATATTTCTTGCGTTCTCATATACCGAAGTAGAGAGAGAGAGTGAGACGTGAATAGCGTCGCTTCCTCACCCAAAGCGAGTTTTTTGGAATGAATATACCTACGTCACACACTGGCACACGTTTAATTGTATTGGTGAATTTATTCCCGATTTTCACGAAATATCTCTGATGTGGCCGATAAGTGCTAATTATTATTAATATGTTTTTTTTTCATTCAATGCGTAAATGTATTACGGAGGAAAACCTAAAATCTGAACCCGGTATTTATTATATTTATAGAGATGTGGCGGTCGCACCAATGACCGATGAAGTGAGCTTTGCATTCCTTAGCAATGCAAAACAAACAATTACAAAGTCCACGTGCCGGCCATTCAACCCGTAGCCGGAAGCGGACCGCATTCCATACTAGAGCGAGAACGCACCACACTTGTCTCACCAGTTCCGTATTTGAATGATACCTACATACAACATTAATCGTTTTTGCATTCGCAGAAATGAGACGTAGGCATATCGCGAGCGCATTCCCGCGCACATTCTAAAATGATATAAATACCTACGTTACTAATAAAATTTCTCTCTTTCCGCATTGCGATCTAACGAGTTTTATTTATCAACAAATCATCATCATCTATCCCTTAAGAACTAGCTCCTAAAGAGATATTAAAGTTTTTAGAAGCAATGTGTACTAGTTACACATCACAGGGAAGGAAGGGTTAAATAAGTTTTAAACACCTTTTTGTAATTGAAATGAAACAATATAAAGTATACAGTGGCACTTTATGTTATTCTATGCGTGCACATAGAAATACACAATTTATGACAGAATACGGAAAGAAAGTATAAATGTGGAATGTGAACTGATGTGTTGAATAAGATATAGAAGAGCACATGAGATGGTTTGGGCATATGGAAGTAATGAATTAAGAATGACTAACAAAAGAAATGTGATTTGAAGGCGTGAAAGAGGAAGACCAAGGAAAGTATGGTTACATCAAGTGAATGACAGTTTGAAAGAAGGAAATTAAGAAGTTATAGTAATCGTAATGGCTGTGGAAGAAGATGAATTAATGTGGAAGAGGCAAAATATATTGCATTACACTTTTGTTGTATACAGTACAATCTTGTGGGTATATTGCTATGTGGCAATCTTTTCCAACTAACCAGAAAGATGTTCAAAAGGCCTTAAGTAAAAACCAGACTGAAAACCTTTTTTAAAAATCTGGGTTCCGACAAGGTTAACACCCGCAATACCCGGGCTGGGAGGCAAGTGTCTTACGAAAAGGCCACGAAGGTGGTCGTCGTATAAATAAATATACGTTTATTAAAAGCAACATAGTTTGTACATAATACATTTAAATACACTTCAAGAACACATAAATTGCATAGAATACATTTAAAACAGAAACTATCAAAAGGTCTGGGCTAATCTAATAACATCCCCCCGGCCAAGATACACCCCACCAATATAAGTGGAGCCCAGCCACGGGGACACCAGATGTTTTTCAGTCCACACCCTCTGTATGTATGTTAAGATACAAAAATCAGACGATCTGTCCTCTCTGCTTACTCCAACAGGGAAACGACGTAATGATAATTATGAATGTATTTATATTTGTGTTGGTGAAACGGTTTTGTTTCAGTAACTTTTCATTTCAGGATGCTATGAAAGCCTTGTTGCTATTTTATTTATTTTACTAAGCCTTCATGACAGTGCCGCATCAGCCTTACATCCTGTGACATCTGATTTTATGTCCCTCGTCGTCCATCCAGGTCTTTGCAGGGTCTCCCTGTAATAAACTATCGGAAAACCATCGAGGTTTGCGATTCAATAAAGTTTTGTTGCCTTAATACAGGGGTCGGCAACTTTCAATAATTTTCTTTTAATAGTGTTCCTCTTTTACTTTCGGGCGAGGGCTGCAGGGTCACCAGCGCAGATATCCAATTATCTTGATCTCTGGTCAATTATTTCGCATCTACCTTACCCAGTCTCAGCCTCTTCAAACAAAAAAACGATTATTTTTTTTATTATTATTACCCAAGATTGAATTAAATTAAATCAAATCAATTGCACATACGTCCGTGTGTAACAATATGTGCTGTCATAGTTAAATTATATAATGATCATTATTCGTAACGAGTATAAAATTAGACACAATATCAACTGAGGGATCAGGGCATTTTTCTTAAAATGTTGGAGTGGATTGTGGAGTGGATACGTGTGTATATTTTGTATGGATTCTTTATTTTTTTCTTTTGTATGTTAGGGTCTTTGATTACCTGAACCTTGGCGTCTCTCAACCTTGTATTTTATGCGTGGTAGATGGTATGCATATGCGTACTGTTTTCCGATATTTTTTTTATGTATGATTCATTTTAATTTTTATAATTTTTGTGACAAGTTATACTCGTATTTATGATCATCCGCACTGCATAAAATCAATTGTACGTGCGTCCGTGTGTAAAATAGGTGTAGTAATAGTTAAATTCAAGAATGCTCACTATCCGTACGAGTATAAAATAAGACACAATATAAACTGAGGGATCGGGGCACTTGGTGTTGCTGCCACTGGAAATGACCATGTAAGCCAGTTTATGATAAGCGTATCCTGTTGCTTATAAGGCGAGGAACTTCGGTACTTGCATCTTGTCTACGTCTGTCTCCTTTCTCCATTGGATTCATGATAACTAGCAACAGTTCCACACTATTTTATTCCATTTGCTGTTGTTTGCTGCCAGTTGCGCTGAGCATTAATATTTTTAAGCGTATCATGCAGTTAATCCTTATTTGTCTTGTGTATATCGTTAGAATAGAATGACGTGTTAATTTGAGCTTTTAAAATCTCTTTTTTTTTCAAGTTGTGTGGTTGATTTTTTATTTTACGTGATTGGACTGGCATAAGGGGCGTTGGAAATCTTTTTCAGGCTGCCGGGGACAAAGATGTCTACTCCCAGGTGATATTCAACGTTGGGGGGACCTGACATGACACTGGGAAGAAGAAGAAGATCTTATCTTAACGTACTTTACTTAAAAACATTTTCCGAACTCTTGAACATGTCTAAATCCCAGACCTCATTCAGAAAAAAAATCCGGGAGACAAACGAGAACATAGAACACTTCTCTTATTTTCATTTATATAAATCCTTTTCAAAAACACGAAACCAAAATGTACATCTAATTATTGGAATTTGTTTAGCAAACACTGTTTATTCTCCTTAATATAACGAACGATATAACCCTACTGGTTTTAAGGTGTTCACCCCACTAGTAGGGGAGAACAAGACTTGTTCTTTCTCCCCTGATGCTGAAGGGAAGACCGTGAAACCGGTTGGGTTATTATTTATTATTTTAACCCTTCATTGTAAATAATTAATTGCCATATTTTCAAATCAACCAGACAAAGGTAAATAAAGCAAGTTTTATATATATGGTCGCAAAAAAATGTTCGAAAGATTGTTCATATTTATGAAATTTATGGACATAAATATATTAAAGTAAATGTGAGATATCATCAATCAAAGTAAAAAGAAAGGATGGTGGAGAGGAAAGAAAAATCAGGAATGAAACATGTTATAATCGAGTTTTTACATTTGCTTTTTTATTTATTTTTATTTATTTATTTAACACTTTTATTGCAAATACAATCTGGCGGGCTTATTGTCATGCGGCAATCTCTTCCAACCAACCAGACAAAAGTAAATGAAGCAAGTTACGTGGTCGCATAAATCATTCAAATTACTATCCATCCCCACGAAATCCATAAACATATACGTGAGCACATGCCCACGAACCCCACAAAGACGGACAATCACCCGAACATTGTTTTTCATATAAAGTGAGACATCATCAATCAAAAGGAAAGGAATGGATGGTGGAGAGGAAAGGAAAAGAAAAATCAGGAATGAAGCACGTTATTTTAGTGACTAGAAATTAAGAGGTTTTTCAGTCGCTTCTTAAAGCATGCCAAGGACGGAGCGAGTCTTATATTGGTTTGTAACTGATTCCAGAGTCTCTCTGCACGGACAGTCAAGGACGACGTAAAGAAAGAGGAGCAGTGAACTGGAAAGACCAATAAACAATCTCTGTTTGAGCGTAGCGCTAATACATGATTGGAAAGACGCTGAAAATTCTTGTCAATTTTTTATGGGTTATACCGTTATAGAAAGTGAAATAAACAGTGTTGGGCTAAACAAATAATGTATTTAAACCTCCACAGTGTTAATGTCTTAATAATATGATATATAACATATATATTTTATTATATTTCGAGGCTTCCGCGGTTCTTCGTATGAGTTGTATAAGGTCTTTCGGAGTGTTGTATCACCTGGTTTGACCTATGATGCCATCGTTTCGAAAACGTTGCAGATTTCATAGTCAAGATTTGTTTGAAGTACGAGTATACTTGGCCATAAGTTGATTCGCGCCGACTATCGCTTGGCCCGTAGCGGAGTCTCAACTGTAACATGAGCACATGAGTCCATCCTGGTTAGCGACCGTAACACGAACACATGGATCCGTCCTGATTAGCAACCGTAACAAGAGCACATGGGTCCGTCCTGGTTAGCGACCGTGACATTAACACATGGGTCCGTCCTTGTTAGCGACCGTAACATGAACACATGGGTCCGTCCTGATTAGCGACCGTAACATGAGCACATGGGTCCGTCCTGGTTAGCGACCGTAACGTAAGCATGTGGATCCGTCCCAAAACGGGAGACCAAACGTGCAGCATCTACAAAGGTTGGTGAAGTTATTGTTCGTTTTGATTTAGTTGTCACTTCGTTCAATACGTAATTTATATAAAAAAAAAATACCAACATAGATACATGAGATTTTATTCAAACAACAATTAAATAAAATGCTGTCCAATTCCTCCTCACGCTTAAAAAAGTACCTTAAATTGCCTGGAAACAACTCTATGGGTTTAAAGCCACAAGAAGAAAACTGCAATCGAGATATTTAAAACTCCGACTACGTCGTCCGTGGCCTAAGGGGTAAACCATCTGTCTCCCAGCCCGGGGTTCAAGGTTCGAATCTCGTTGGTACCCAGATATTTTTTTAAAATAAAAACACCTTCATTTATTAGTTCTTGGTGCCCAAACCATCTTAAAATACCCTTCTTGATCTTGCTCAACACATCCACCTTAAGTTTACATTTATCCCTTATTACTTGATGCTCGTATCTCTAAATTTTCTTTTGGATTTTCACCGAACGATTTTCGATAAATTCGCGATGGACATCAAAGTGTCTCGCGATCCACCGTTTGCCATCCCCTGCCCCAAGATATTCTAATATTTGATCCGGATAAAGTCCACCGTAAATTATTGAGAAAGATTTACCATTTGTTTGTATGATACTTTATGGATCTTTGAACTTTTATTTTCTAAACGCCGCCATATTTATTATTTATTTATTTTATACATGACAAGAAATATACATCATTTGTGAAAAAATAACAAGTAATTTAATTTGGACTCACAATTTTATTGGATCTGGGTTTGTTGCCTTTTATTTGTCGCGTCCCCAGTAAACTAGGTTTTGGCCTGTATCTCACTGAGGACATATAACATGAAAAAATAAATCGATACTTCTTTCCGGTTTTTGATTATATAAAACTCCGTTGCACATTCTCATCAACCTGACAAAAAGTGACACTCAATTACATATGGATACATCACGCGAAATCAAACTCCTCACACTTCATCACTCCAAACAGACCAAAACATTTATCCCGCATTATACTGCGCATAATCATAAAAAAAAAAAACAAAAATATAAATATAAAACAACAAAAAACACAACACTCAAGACCTCACACAAATCTTTTCCACAAGTAATTCCTCTCATAAATTGTCATTTTATTAAGATTATAAAAAATGTTAAAAAAATTAGTAATCGGAGGAGATGTATGACAAAACATGAAAGATATCTGCCTCGATAGAAAATTCAGGCACTCTTTCCTCTCTACTTACCCCGATAGGAAAAATTACATGATGTTTGTATATGGTGACTTAAGAATTTTCTTCTTTTTTTCAGGGCAATGCAAACCAGTTTACCGAGAGCGACGTGTCAATATTCGAAGCTTTCGCTATATTCTGCGGGCTGGGTATTCACAACACACAGATGTACGAGAACGCCTGCAAGCTCATGGCGAAACAGAAGGTGAGTCCAACTCCTGAAATACCAGCTTATTCATTAACTTTAGTAGAAAGCTAATGAATATAAATGAACTAATGCTGTTGCCCTTGTGCCTTGACAGGTGGCTCTGGAGTGCCTGTCGTACCATGCAACTGCCTCAGGTGATGACACGGGGAAACTATCCCGGGAGACCATTCCTTCTGCGGAGAACTTCAACCTGTACAGCTTCACATTCCACGGTATGTTTGTTACTCGTATATTTTCATTTCTGACATAATCATCGTCGTTGCTCGGTCTCGTAGTTCAGGATCCCCTCGCCATTCCAACATTAATATAGTTGGAAAGCAAAGTTGTGCCGTCGAGTTTTTCGTCGCTTCCTTTTATTTTCTCATATTTAAGTGAGTTAAGCGTTGCACACCAGCACACTCAACCGTTGCACACCAGGACCGCTTAAACCATATTATTCATAAAGATCCCCTTCAAACCACCGCAGAATTGGCTGAGCAGATGAATTGTAGTTACATGGCTGTATACCGCCATCTTAAATCAATGGGAAAAGTCCAGAAGTTCGGCACTTGGGTTCGAGTGAAGACAATAAAAATCAACGTTCGACAAAATTGTCGATTGCAGAAATCTGGTGATTAGCTCGCGCGTCATCGAGCTACGCATGGTCACAAGCAAAGGTTCCTTTACCGCATCATTACTGGTGATGAAAAATAGTTTGAAAATGGTGATGAAAAATGTTCGAAGGGGATCTTCATGAATAATATGGTTTAAGCGATCCTCATCGAAGTCCACTGGTCGTCCGGAACGCTCCATGTCTTTCAGGTCGAAATTACCGTCTTTGAAACGCAAAAAACATCGACGAGCTGTCCTTTAATTCATAGCATCTTCACCATACACTTCGCAAATAACATATCGCGAGCAGCTTTGGCAGCTTTATTCCCTCGATCGAACGCGAACAGAAGGAGGTGTCAAAAAAGCTCACTTTCGTCTACTTGACATTCCATTTTGAAGGCTTGTAATCAAATAAAATAATATATGTAACGTAAAAGCAAACACAATATCTTATAGAGCAAAAAAAATTCTTTCGAACGACGTATAACCTTTACCATTTTGTTTTTCTTTTGGTGCTCATTTTTTAATTTGGAAAAAACCGGACACAGCTTATGTTAACACCCAATACATATTACAATATATGAACATTACACATATACTATACACTATTCTCCACCATATCGGAAGACCTACTATACTTAGGTTTCTTTGTACATATTACAATATATTAACATTACATATATACACTACACTCCACCATATCGGAAGACTTACTAAGGTTTCTTTGTATTACAGCTTCTCGTCTTCTCGCGGTAAGCTTTCAGCTTAAATATGCTTTACTTATAATATGCAGATATGGGGAAGTTCTCAATCTATTGGCCGCAGCCCTCAACTTCCAAACCCTTTAAGTTATATAATATAAATGTATTTTATAATATTTTTAATGTCAATATAAGTGGGCTCGATACCCAAATTTCGTTAAAAAATATTAATAAATTAATGTAATCAACAAGATAATACATAGAATTAATGTAATCAACAAGATAATACATATAATTAATGTAATCAACAAGATAATGCGTAGAATGATTTTACACTTAAATGTGAATAAAATTTTAATTATTGTGACGACCCGTTTCCCTTTACAAAAGCATTGTTAAACTGTACTCATATAGTTAATTGAGATGAACGTCTGATAAATACATACATTCTCAAGATCTCACCGCTGCTTGATGAAGCTATCTTCTGCCTCTCCCTCCAACCACATTTTCCAACCCGATTTTTTACCGTTAGATGTGTGTGTATATTGGGCCAGTTCGAACATAATTCAGTCTTGTTTGTGCTCCCCTGATGATGAGGTGAAAACCTTGAAACAGGTAAGGCTACATCGTTATATCAAGTAAAATAATTAGTGTTTGAATCAACAAATTACGATGTACTCAATACAGTGCTAACCAAACTTATGTAGCAAAATATTTTGCAATATATGAGTTAAAACTAACATAAAGACTAAATAAGAGCCGACCATCCTGATATTTTGGCAATCAACGGCTTTTGAATAACCAACCCTCATAAAATAGGCCCATCATTTTAATTTTAATTTATTGTGTTAAATTGTTTTTTTATTTTTTGTAGAATCATTCATTGTTACTTCTTTAGTCAAACACTGTTTATTCCACTAAATATAACGATATGACTTTACCGGTTTCAAAGTTGTTACATCATCATCAAGGGAACAAATAAATCTTATTGGCTCCCCTGACGATGAGGTGAAAACCTTGAAACCAGTAGGATCATATCGTTATATAAAGTAAAATAAACGATGTTTGACTGATTACAATGTCTTTAAACTTCTGCAGTGTTAATGGCTTATAGATCATTCAGCCAGAAGACTCATTTTGCAACAGTATGAGTAACACTCTCTCTACTACACAACTTGTGTAGCGATGTTGGTTTTAGAATGCCACACGATTGGTTCGCGCAGAGCGCACTTTTGTATTGTTGTTAAAATACTCGGTGATTAGAAAAAACACTACCATGTCGAAATTAGGAGTGCGATTTTTGTCTAATGTAATGTATAATTCAAAATTTTTCGAAAGCTCAGAATGTACTTTGTTATAACTTAAAGTTTCCTAGAATTTAGTATCACTCCATCCACTATTATTTTAAAACTTTATTATTTGGCATTGTCATTCTGTAATTGTGATATATTAATATGTTAAATAATCTTACATATAATAATAATTGTATTTTTATGTGCTAATTAAAGCTGACGAACATTTTTCCTTTATAATACTTGTACCTATATTTATTTTTAATCTTGAAAAAATCCATTATTGTTATTTAATGTTTCCTAGAATCTGTCATGCCTAAACAATTAATATGTTAAATAAACTTACTTTCATTTCATTTTTACGTGCATTACAATTTAAACTGACAGCATTTTTAATTTACAAAACGTGTGTGTTCATTTCAATGTTTGAATATAAAATATTATTTTTATATTTTTTTGCTTTTTCACTTCATTAAAAAATAAAGTGACAAGTTTTTTGTAAACGCACTGTTACTCACACTATTGCAAAATGAGTCTTCTGGCTGAATGAGCTATAACTATAAATAATATAATTATATAAATTTTATATAAAATCATTCAGTTTAAAATGGAGCTCTATGGTTTAAATACCAAATTAATTAATTTATTAAGTTTTTTGTAGAGGGGTCGTGAAGTCTTAATTTCATCGCATGACTTAAAAGATTGAGAAACAATGAACTAAGCGAGTAATCAAATATTGCATTGAAGATGCGACATTATTTTTATTACAATAGTATTGTATCCCTTTCATAGCAGTTCTTCTATACTCTAAAGACAGAATCTAATAGTGCGGTAAAATAATGACGAAGTTATGTTTTCCAATGAATCTGCGAGATTGAGCTCTAACATAAAGCGACCGTTTGATGCGACAATAAACCCCCAGGACGGCCGCGGGCGGGGTTGTTAACAAAACAGTATATTCACTTCCGTCGTATCCCGTCACATTTAAACTTAATATCTCCTATAACTCCAGCCCAACGAGAATATAACATAGCATACCCCAGAGTTAACTACACTTAATTTTAACTATTTTTTTAACTGTGGTAATTCTGTGTAACCATATTTTATACTGCTTTGCATTTTACAGGTACAACAACCTTTGACTTAATTCACCCTTTCTTCCCTGTGATGTGTAACTAGTACACATTGCTTCTAAAAACTTTAATATCTCTATAAATATAATTAATACTGGGTTCAGATTTTAGGTATTCCTCCGTAATACATTTACGCATTGAATGAAAAAAATAATATTAATAATATAATTAGCACTTATCGGCCACATCAGAGATATTTTGTGAAAATCGGGAATAAATTCACCAATACAATCAAACATGCCAGTGTGTGACGTATGTATATTCATTCTAAAAAACCGATATGGGTGAGAAATGGAAACCGATATGGAAGAAAAAGTTCTCTTTCATCAGGACAGTGCACCGTGTCACAAGTCGATGGTAACGATGGCCAAATTGCATGAGTTGAACTTCGAATTGCTTCCGCACCCACCGTGTTCTCCAGATTTGGCCCCCAGCGACTATTGGCTGTTTGCAGACCTCAAAAAAATACTCCACGGAAAGAGATTTGGCTCCAATGAAGAAGTGATTGCCGAAATTAACGCCTATTTTGAAACCAAAAATAAATCGTTCTACACGGCTGGCATAGAAAAGTTAGGCTTCATTTATTCACAAAGATACTTCAAATTTTGATTTTATATCATGAATATAGTTTTAACAATCTTACCAGCTGTCGTCTCATACTTTTCCCACTCTAATCCCTAATTTCTTTGAGATTTTTTTTCAATTATTGGTTTCAAACCCTATGTTAAACACACGGTCGTGGATACGAAAAATAATGATGAAAGAAAAGCTGGTTGATTGGAATAAATTACTTTAGAGCAGATATATTTCCATGAAAGTGTCATATAAATACGTAAATAAATAGGGAGCAAGTTCTAGAATGGAGAGAGACAAAATATTTGTGAAACTAAAAATATAAACATTTAAAAGTAAGAAGAGTGTCACTCGCTATCAGATAAGTTGAACCCTAGTTAAATATTCATTAAATCCTTTTTTTTTAATGTAACAATTAAAACCCAAACATGTCTAACTCAAAGTATTCCCTATTGAACGCAAAGCAACTTATATTGATAAGTGAATTGGTTGAATCATTTGTATTCGTCCTGCGTACATAGAGCAGCTCGTTCGATCTGTTGAATGAATGGGGTATACGTAAATATTTTATTATTCCGAGTAAAACCGAGAAATCTCTTATTATCAACAAGCTTTGAATAAAAAAGCTTTAATACTTTAGACACTGCAACTCTAGAATAGAACCAGGAACACATGGTACGAATTCCGAAAGCTCTACAGAGCTAATGGTAAACAACCGCGAAAGCTTCTAACAATAATTGGATAAATTATTTATAGTTAAGGCAATAACACTGCGGAGGTTCAAAGGCTTGTTATTTAAGTCAAAACACTGTTATTCCACTTTATGTGTATAAAGGTATAAACCTACCGGTTTCAAGGCTTTCACCTCATCATCAGGGGAGCATAAAAAAGTCTTGTTTGTATCCCCTGATAATGAGGTGAAAACTTTGAAACCGGTAGGGTTATACCGTTATATTAAGTGGAATAAAGAGTAGTGACTAAGGCCGAGGCCACACTAAAGTGCTTCGTTAGGTGCTAAGCTAAATTTTACGTGACTCATATACTAGGTGACTTCATTCCTGGCCACACCAAAGTGGAGCGGTTGAGTCAACACACGATGTCACTCTCAAAACTAACCAATTTAATTACAACTTAACATCTTTATTTACTTTCTGTGCAACTTCATTCCAAAGTGATTTTATTACAGTTACATGTTTCTATAATTTGCTCGATGGGTTCCACAAAGGCTCCCTTTTATACTCAGCTGTCATTAAAACTTCCGCCATCTTGTAAATTAACCAACACGTCTGTTCGCTAGGAGATTCACTCGATGACTAATCGTCATGCAACGTGGCGCGAAGCGTGCAGTGTGGCCACTGCGATAGTATGCGGTGCGTTGTTTCTCTAGGATATGTCGCCTAACTCGCAGCATAGCTCTAAGCATCAAGCGAGGCTCCTTCCTGTGTGGCCGAGGCCTAAACAAATTAAAATGACTTGAAACCTCTACAGTGTTAATGCCTTAATTATAAAAATAATATATCTTTGATTGTGTTTTACGGCTATCGCGGTTCTTCGTATCAATTGAATAAAGTCTTTGGTGTGTTGGACTGCGTGATTTAGCATATGATGCCGTCGTTTCGAATCGTGACTGTTTTCATATTCATGCCTTATTTGAAGTCAATTCGCTATAAGCGAATGCGCGCTGGATACCGCTTGTCTTATAGCGGAGTCTCAACCGTAACGTAAGAGCATGGTTCAAAGTAGAATAAACAGGGTTTTGACTTAACAAATTACAATAATAAGACAGTTTTATATTTTTTATGCTTTTCTAGATTACTTGTTTTTCTTTATTAATAATGTTTTTTTTCTCTATCGTCCTTTGTTTGTTTTATTAATATAGAAAAGGCGAACGTTGTATGATTGGATTGAAAAGTTTGGACGTAAGTTCTCTCTGCCTACCTCTC